>JPXE02000231.1:0-26702 GCA_000753965.2 Amaranthus hypochondriacus | reverse complement strand
AACAAGGATCAATTGTCAATGAAAAATGAACGATGAACAATGAAGAAGAAATCAATATTCATTTAACAATGATTGATGAACAATGAATGATGAACAATGAATTAAGGATCAATTGATCAATGAACAATTGATCCAATTTGGGTAAGGAATAAATGAACGATGAACAATTAATAATGACCAATGAACAAGGAGCGTTGATCCAAGAACAATGAACGATGAATAATGAACAATGAACAAGGATCAATGATCATTGAACCAATGAACGATAAACAATAACCTACGATCAATGATCAATGATCAATGAACAGGAACGATGAACAATGAACAACGATCAATGATCAAAGAACAATGAACGATGAACATTGAACAAGGATCAATTATCAAGAACAATGAATGATGAAACATGAACAGGAATCGATTATAAATGAATAATGAACGATGAACGATGAACAATTAATAATGACCAATGAACAAGGATCAATGATCAAAGAACAATGAACGATGACACATGAACAACGTCAATTATAAATGCACAATGAACAATGAACGATGAACGATGAACAATTAGTAATGCAATAAACAAGGAGCCATGATCAAAGACTAATGAATGATGATCTATGAAGAAGCATCAATAATCAATTAACAATAAACGATGAACAATGAACAATGAACAAGGATCAATTATGAATGAGCAATGAACGATGAACATTGAACAATGATCAAGGAATCCATTTTTAATAATTAAAGAAGGATGAACAACGATTAATGAATAGGATCAATTATCAATGAATAATGAACGATGAACAATGAACAAGATCAATGATAAATGAACAATGAACGATGAACAACGAAAAAGGATCAATGAACAATGTACAATGAACTAGGATCAATTTTCAATGAACAATTAACGACGAACAAGGATTAATGATCAATAATCAATGAACGATGAACAATGAAAAATGAATGATGAACAATGAACGATGCACAATGAATGATTAGCAATGAACAAGGATCAATTGTCAATGAAAAATGAACGATGAACTATGAAGAAGAATCAATATTCATTTAACAATGATTGATGAACAATGAATGATGAACAATGAATTAGGATCAATGATCAATGAACAATTGATCCATTTTGGGTAAGGAATAATGAACAATGAACAATTAATAATGACCAATGAACAAGGAGCAATGATCAAAGAACAATGAACGATGAATAATGAACAATGAACAAGGATCAATGATCATTGAACAATGAACGATAAACAATAACCTACGATCAATGATCAATGATCAATGAACAAGGAACGATGAACAATGAACAACGATCAATGATCAAAGAACAATGAACGATGAACATTGAACAAGGATCAATTATCAAAGAACAATGAATGATGAAACATGAACAGGAATCGATTATAAATGAATAATGAACGATGAACGATGAACAATTAATAATGACCAATGAACAAGGATCAATGATCAAAGAACAATGAACGATGACACATGAACAACGGTCAATTATAAATGCACAATGAACAATGAACGATGAACGATGAACAATTAGTAATGACCAATAAACAAGGAGCCATGATCAAAGACTAATGAATGATGATCTATGAAGAAGCATCAATAATCAATTAACAATAAACGATGAACAATGAACAATGAACAAGGATCAATTATCAATGAGCAATGAACGATGAACATTGAACAATGAACAAGGAACCATTTTTAAATAATTAAAGAAGGTTGAACAACGATTAATGAATAGGATCAATTATCAATGAATAATGAACGATGAACAATGAACAAGGATCAATGATAAATGAACAATGAACAATGAACAACGAAAAAGGATCAATGAACAATGTACAATGAACTAGGATCAATTTTCAATGAACAATTAACGACGAACAAGGATTAATGATCAATAATCAATGAACGATGAACAATGAAAAATGAATGATGAACAATGAACGATGCACAATCAATGATTAGCAATGAACAAGGATCAATTGTCAATGAAAAATGAACGATGAACTATGAAGAAGAATCAATATTCATTTAACAATGATTGATGAACAATGAATGATGAACAATGAATTAGGATCAATGATCAATGAACAATTGATCAATTTTGGTAAGGAATAACATGAACATATGAACAATCAACGATGAACAATGAACAATTAATAATGACCAATGAACAAGGAGCATTGATCCAAGAACAATGAACGATGAATAATGAACAATGAACAAGGATCAATGATCAAAGAACAATGAACGATGAAACATGAACAACGGTCAATTATAAATGCACAATGAACAATGAACGATGAACGATGAACAATTAGTAATGACCAATAAACAAGGAGCCATGATCAAAGACTAATGAATGATGATCTATGAAGAAGCATCCATAATCAATTAACAATAAACGATGAACAATTTACAATGAACAATGAACAAGGATCAATTATGAATGAGCAATGAACGATGAACATTGAACAATGATCAAGGATCAATTATTAATTATTAAAGAACAATGAACAACGAATAATGAATAGGATCAATTATCAATGAATAATGAACGATGAACAATGAACAAAGATCAATGATAAATGAACAATGAACGATGAACAACGAAAAAGGATCAATGAACAATGAACAATGAACAAGGATCAATTTTCAATGAACAATTAACGATGAACAAGGATTAATGATCAATAATCAATGAACGATGAACAATGAAAAATGAATGATGAACAATGAACGATGCACAATGAATGATTAGCAATGAACAAGGATCAATTGTCAATGAAAAATGAACGATGAACTATGAAGAAGCATCAATATTCATTTAACAATGATTGATGAACAATGAACTAGCATCCATGATCAATGAACAATTGATCCAATTACGGGTAAGGAATAAATGAACAATGAACGCAATCAATGATGAACGATGAACAATTAATAATGACCAATGAACAAGGAGCAATGATCAAAGAACAATGAACGATGAATAATGAAGAATGAACAAGGATTAATGATCAACAACCAATGAACGATAAACAATGAACTATGATCAATGATCAATGATCAATGAACAATTAGCAATAAACAATGAACAACAATCAATGATCAAAGAACAATGAACAATGAACATTGAACAAGGATCAATTATCAAAGAACAATGAATTATGAAACATGAACAGGGATCGATTATAAATGAATAATGAACGATGAACGATGAACAATTAATAATGACCAATGAACAAGGATCAATGATCAAAGAAAATGAACGATGACACATGAACAACGATCAATTATAAATGAACAATGAACAATGAACGATGAACGATGAACAATTAGTAATGACCAATGAACAAGGAGCCATGATCAAAGAATAATGAATGATGATCTATGAAGAAGCATCAATAATCAATTAACAATAAACGATGAACAATGAACAATGAACAAGGATCAATTATCAATGAGCAATGAACGATGAACATTGAACAATGAACAAGGAACCATTTTTAAATAATTAATGAAGGTTGAACAACGATTAATGAATAGGATCAATTATCAATGAATAATGAACGATGAACAATGAACAAGGATCAATGATAAATGAACAATGAACGATGAACAACGAAAAAGGATCAATGAACAATGTACAATGAACTAGGATCAATTTTCAATGAACAATTAACGACGAACAAGGACTAATGATCAATAATCAATGAACGATGAACAATGAAAAATGAATGATGAACAATGAACGATGCACAATCAATGATTAGCAATGAACAAGGATCAATTGTCAATGAAAAATGAACGATGAACAATGAAGAAGAATCAATATTCATTTAACAATGATTGATGAACAATGAATGATGAACAATGAATTAGGATCAATGATCAATGAACAATTGATCCAATTTTGGGTAAGGAATAAATGAACAATGAACAATTAATAATGACCAATGAACAAGGAGCGTTGATCCAAGAACAATGAACGATGAATAATGAACAATGAACAAGGATCAATGATCATTGAACAATGAACGATAAACAATAACCTACGATCAATGATCAATGATCAATGAACAAGGAACGATGAACAATGAACAACGATCAATGATCAAAGAACAATGAACGATGAACATTGAACAAGGATCAATTATCAAAGAACAATGAATGATGAAACATGAACAGGAATCGATTATAAATGAATAATGAACGATGAACGATGAACAATTAATAATGACCAATGAACAAGGATCAATGATCAAAGAACAATGAACGATGAAACATGAACAACGGTCAATTATAAATGCACAATGAACAATGAACGATGAACGATGAACAATTAGTAATGACCAATAAACAAGGAGCCATGATCAAAGACTAATGAATGATGATCTATGAAGAAGCATCCATAATCAATTAACAATAAACGATGAACAATTTACAATGAACAATGAACAAGGATCAATTATGAATGAGCAATGAACGATGAACATTGAACAATGATCAAGGATCAATTATTAATTATTAAAGAACAATGAACAACGAATAATGAATAGGATCAATTATCAATGAATAATGAACGATGAACAATGAACAAAGATCAATGATAAATGAACAATGAACGATGAACAACGAAAAAGGATCAATGAACAATGAACAATGAACAAGGATCAATTTTCAATGAACAATTAACGATGAACAAGGATTAATGATCAATAATCAATGAACGATGAACAATGAAAAATGAATGATGAACAATGAACGATGCACAATGAATGATTAGCAATGAACAAGGATCAATTGTCAATGAAAAATGAACGATGAACTATGAAGAAGCATCAATATTCATTTAACAATGATTGATGAACAATGAACTAGCATCCATGATCAATGAACAATTGATCCAATTACGGGTAAGGAATAAATGAACAATGAACGCAATCAATGATGAACGATGAACAATTAATAATGACCAATGAACAAGGAGCAATGATCAAAGAACAATGAACGATGAATAATGAAGAATGAACAAGGATTAATGATCAACAACCAATGAACGATAAACAATGAACTATGATCAATGATCAATGATCAATGAACAATTAGCAATAAACAATGAACAACAATCAATGATCAAAGAACAATGAACAATGAACATTGAACAAGGATCAATTATCAAAGAACAATGAATATGAAACATGAACAGGGATCGATTATAAATGAATAATGAACGATGAACGATGAACAATTAATAATGACCAATGAACAAGGATCAATGATCAAAGAAAAATGAACGATGACACATGAACAACGATCAATTATAAATGAACAATGAACAATGAACGATGAACGATGAACAATTAGTAATGACCAATGAACAAGGAGCCATGATCAAAGAATAATGAATGATGATCTATGAAGAAGCATCAATAATCAATTAACAATAAACGATGAACAATGAACAATGAACAAGGATCAATTATCAATGAGCAATGAACGATGAACATTGAACAATGAACAAGGAACCATTTTTAAATAATTAATGAAGGTTGAACAACGATTAATGAATAGGATCAATTATCAATGAATAATGAACGATGAACAATGAACAAGGATCAATGATAAATGAACAATGAACGATGAACAACGAAAAAGGATCAATGAACAATGTACAATGAACTAGGATCAATTTTCAATGAACAATTAACGACGAACAAGGACTAATGATCAATAATCAATGAACGATGAACAATGAAAAATGAATGATGAACAATGAACGATGCACAATCAATGATTAGCAATGAACAAGGATCAATTGTCAATGAAAAATGAACGATGAACTATGAAGAAGAATCAATATTCATTTAACAATGATTGATGAACAATGAATGATGAACAATGAATTAGGATCAATGATCAATGAACAATTGATCCAATTTTGGGTAAGGAATAAATGAACAATGAACAATTAATAATGACCAATGAACAAGGAGCGTTGATCCAAGAACAATGAACGATGAATAATGAACAATGAACAAGGATCAATGATCATTGAACAATGAACGATAAACAATAACCTACGATCAATGATCAATGATCAATGAACAAGGAACGATGAACAATGAACAACGATCAATGATCAAAGAACAATGAACGATGAACATTGAACAAGGATCAATTATCAAAGAACAATGAATGATGAAACATGAACAGGAATCGATTATAAATGAATAATGAACGATGAACGATGAACAATTAATAATGACCAATGAACAAGGATCAATGATCAAAGAACAATGAACGATGAAACATGAACAACGGTCAATTATAAATGCACAATGAACAATGAACGATGAACGATGAACAATTAGTAATGACCAATAAACAAGGAGCCATGATCAAAGACTAATGAATGATGATCTATGAAGAAGCATCAATAATCAATTAACAATAAACGATGAACAATGAACAATGAACAAGGATCAATTATCAATGAGCAATGAACGATGAACATTGAACAATGACAAGGAACCATTTTTAATTATTAAAGAAATGAACAACGAATAATGAATAGGATCAATTATCAATGAATAATGAACGATGAACAATGAACAAAGATCAATGATAAATGAACAATGAACGATGAACAACGAAAAAGGATCAATGAACAATGAACAATGAACAAGGATCAATTTTCAATGAACAATTAACGATGAACAAGGATTAATGATCAATAATCAATGAACGATGAACAATGAAAAATGAATGATGAACAATGAACGATGCACAATGAATGATTAGCAATGAACAAGGATCAATTGTCAATGAAAAATGAACGATGAACTATGAAGAAGCATCAATATTCATTTAACAATGATTGATGAACAATGAACTAGCATCCATGATCAATGAACAATTGATCCAATTACGGGTAAGGAATAAATGAACAATGAACGCAATCAATGATGAACGATGAACAATTAATAATGACCAATGAACAAGGAGCAATGATCAAAGAACAATGAACGATGAATAATGAAGAATGAACAAGGATTAATGATCAACAACAATGAACGATAAACAATGAACTATGATCAATGATCAATGATCAATGAACAATTAGCAATAAACAATGAACAACAATCAATGATCAAAGAACAATGAACAATGAACATTGAACAAGGATCAATTATCAAAGAACAATGAATGATGAAACATGAACAGGGATCGATTATAAATGAATAATGAACGATGAACGATGAACAATTAATAATGACCAATGAACAAGGATCAATGATCAAAGAAAAATGAACGATGACACATGAACAACGATCAATTATAAATGAACAATGAACAATGAACGATGAACGATGAACAATTAGTAATGACCAATGAACAAGGAGCCATGATCAAAGAATAATGAATGATGATCTATGAAGAAGCATCAATAATCAATTAACAATAAACGATGAACAATGAACAATGAACAAGGATCAATTATCAATGAGCAATGAACGATGAACATTGAACAATGAACAAGGAACCATTTTTAAATAATTAAAGAAGGTTGAACAACGATTAATGAATAGGATCAATTATCAATGAATAATGAACGATGAACAATGAACAAGGATCAATGATAAATGAACAATGAACGATGAACAACGAAAAAGGATCAATGAACAATGTACAATGAACTAGGATCAATTTTCAATGAACAATTAACGACGAACAAGGATTAATGATCAATAATCAATGAACGATGAACAATGAAAAATGAATGATGAACAATGAACGATGCACAATCAATGATTAGCAATGAACAAGGATCAATTGTCAATGAAAAATGAACGATGAACTATGAAGAAGAATCAATATTCATTTAACAATGATTGATGAACAATGAATGATGAACAATGAATTAGGATCAATGATCAATGAACAATTGATCCAATTTTGGGTAAGGAATAAATGAACAATGAACAATTAATAATGACCAATGAACAAGGAGCATTGATCCAAGAACAATGAACGATGAATAATGAACAATGAACAAGGATCAATGATCATTGAACAATGAACGATAAACAATAACCTACGATCAATGATCAATGATCAATGAACAAGGAACGATGAACAATGAACAACGATCAATGATCAAAGAACAATGAACGATGAACATTGAACAAGGATCAATTATCAAAGAACAATGAATGATGAAACATGAACAGGAATCGATTATAAATGAATAATGAACGATGAACGATGAACAATTAATAATGACCAATGAACAAGGATCAATGATCAAAGAACAATGAACGATGAAACATGAACAACGGTCAATTATAAATGCACAATGAACAATGAACGATGAACGATGAACAATTAGTAATGACCAATAAACAAGGAGCCATGATCAAAGACTAATGAATGATGATCTATGAAGAAGCATCAATAATCAATTAACAATAAACGATGAACAATGAACAATGAACAAGGATCAATTATGAATGAGCAATGAACGATGAACATTGAACAATGATCAAGGATCATTTTTAATAATTAAAGAACAATGAACAACGAATAATGAATAGGATCAATTATCAATGAATAATGAACGATGAACAATGAACAAAGATCAATGATAAATGAACAATGAACGATGAACAACGAAAAAGGATCAATGAACAATGAACAATGAACAAGGATCAATTTTCAATGAACAATTAACGATGAACAAGGATTAATGATCAATAATCAATGAACGATGAACAATGAAAAATGAATGATGAACAATGAACGATGCACAATGAATGATTAGCAATGAACAAGGATCAATTGTCAATGAAAAATGAACGATGAACTATGAAGAAGCATCAATATTCATTTAACAATGATTGATGATTGATGAACAATGAACTAGGATCCATGATCAATGAACAATTGATCCAATTACGGGTAAGGAATAAATGAACAATGAACGCAATCAATGATGAACGATGAACAATTAATAATGACCAATGAACAAGGAGCAATGATCAAAGAACAATGAACGATGAATAATGAAGAATGAACAAGGATTAATGATCAACAACAATGAACGATAAACAATGAACTATGATCAATGATCAATGATCAATGAACAATTAGCAATAAACAATGAACAACAATCAATGATCAAAGAACAATGAACAATGAACATTGAACAAGGATCAATTATCAAAGAACAATGAATGATGAAACATGAACAGGGATCGATTATAAATGAATAATGAACGATGAACGATGAACAATTAATAATGACCAATGAACAAGGATCAATGATCAAAGAAAAATGAACGATGAAACATGAACAACGATCAATTATAAATGAACAATGAACAATGAACGATGAACGATGAACAATTAGTAATGACCAATGAACAAGGAGCCATGATCAAAGAATAATGAATGATGATCTATGAAGAAGCATCAATAATCAATTAACAATAAACGATGAACAATGAACAATGAACAAGGATCAATTATCAATGAGCAATGAACGATGAACATTGAACAATGAACAAGGAACCATTTTTAAATAATTAAAGAAGGATGAACAACGATTAATGAATAGGATCAATTATCAATGAATAATGAACGATGAACAATGAACAAGGATCAATGATAAATGAACAATGAACGATGAACAACGAAAAAGGATCAATGAACAATGTACAATGAACTAGGATCAATTTTCAATGAACAATTAACGACGAACAAGGATTAATGATCAATAATCAATGAACGATGAACAATGAAAAATGAATGATGAACAATGAACGATGCACAATGAATGATTAGCAATGAACAAGGATCAATTGTCAATGAAAAATGAACGATGAACTATGAAGAAGAATCAATATTCATTTAACAATGATTGATGAACAATGAATGATGAACAATGAACTAGGATCAATGATCAATGAACAATTGATCCAATTTTGGGTAAGGAATAAATGAACAATGAACAATCAACGATGAACGATGAACAATTAATAATGACCAATGAACAAGGAGCATTGATCCAAGAACAATGAACGATGAATAATGAACAATGAACAAGGATCAATGATCATTGAACAATGAACGATAAACAATAACCTACGATCAATGATCAATGATCAATGAACAAGGAACGATGAACAATGAACAACGATCAATGATCAAAGAACAATGAACGATGAACATTGAACAAGGATCAATTATCAAAGAACAATGAATGATGAAACATGAACAGGAATCGATTATAAATGAATAATGAACGATGAACGATGAACAATTAATAATGACCAATGAACAAGGATCAATGATCAAAGAACAATGAACGATGAAACATGAACAACGGTCAATTATAAATGCACAATGAACAATGAACGATGAACGATGAACAATTAGTAATGACCAATAAACAAGGAGCCATGATCAAAGACTAATGAATGATGATCTATGAAGAAGCATCCATAATCAATTAACAATAAACGATGAACAAACAATGAACAATGAACAAGGATCAATTATGAATGAGCAATGAACGATGAACATTGAACAATGAACAAGGATCAATTATTAATTATTAAAGAACAATGAACAACGAATAATGAATAGGATCAATTATCAATGAATAATGAACGATGAACAATGAACAAAGATCAATGATAAATGAACAATGAACGATGAACAACGAAAAAGGATCAATGAACAATGTACAATGAACTAGGATCAATTTTCAATGAACAATTAACGACGAACAAGGATTAATGATCAATAATCAATGAACGATGAACAATGAAAAATGAATGATGAACAATGAACGATGCACAATCAATGATTAGCAATGAACAAGGATCAATTGTCAATGAAAAATGAACGATGAACTATGAAGAAGAATCAATATTCATTTAACAATGATTGATGAACAATGAATGATGAACAATGAACTAGGATCAATGATCAATGAACAATTGATCCAATTTTGGGTAAGGAATAAATGAACAATGAACAATCAACGATGAACGATGAACAATTAATAATGACCAATGAACAAGGAGCATTGATCCAAGAACAATGAACGATGAATAATGAACAATGAACAAGGATCAATGATCATTGAACAATGAACGATAAACAATAACCTACGATCAATGATCAATGATCAATGAACAAGGAACGATGAACAATGAACAACGATCAATGATCAAAGAACAATGAACGATGAACATTGAACAAGGATCAATTATCAAAGAACAATGAATGATGAAACATGAACAGGAATCGATTATAAATGAATAATGAACGATGAACGATGAACAATTAATAATGACCAATGAACAAGGATCAATGATCAAAGAACAATGAACGATGAAACATGAACAACGGTCAATTATAAATGCACAATGAACAATGAACGATGAACGATGAACAATTAGTAATGACCAATAAACAAGGAGCCATGATCAAAGACTAATGAATGATGATCTATGAAGAAGCATCCATAATCAATTAACAATAAACGATGAACAAACAATGAACAATGAACAAGGATCAATTATGAATGAGCAATGAACGATGAACATTGAACAATGAACAAGGATCAATTATTAATTATTAAAGAACAATGAACAACGAATAATGAATAGGATCAATTATCAATGAATAATGAACGATGAACAATGAACAAAGATCAATGATAAATGAACAATGAACGATGAACAACGAAAAAGGATCAATGAACAATGAACAATGAACAAGGATCAATTTTCAATGAACAATTAACGATGAACAAGGATTAATGATCAATAATCAATGAACGATGAACAATGAAAAATGAATGATGAACAATGAACGATGCACAATGAATGATTAGCAATGAACAAGGATCAATTGTCAATGAAAAATGAACGATGAACTATGAAGAAGCATCAATATTCATTTAACAATGATTGATGAACAATAAATGATGAACAATGAACTAGGATCTATGATCAATGAACAATTGATCCAATTACGGGTAAGGAATAAATGAACAATGAACGCAATCAATGATGAACGATGAACAATTAATAATGACCAATGAACAAGGAGCAATGATCAAAGAACAATGAACGATGAATAATGAAGAATGAACAAGGATTAATGATCAACAACCAATGAACGATAAACAATGAACTATGATCAATGATCAATGATCAATGAACAATTAGCAATAAACAATGAACAACAATCAATGATCAAAGAACAATGAACAATGAACATTGAACAAGGATCAATTATCAAAGAACAATGAATGATGAAACATGAACAGGGATCGATTATAAATGAATAATGAACGATGAACGATGAACAATTAATAATGACCAATGAACAAGGATCAATGATCAAAGAAAAATGAACGATGAAACATGAACAACGATCAATTATAAATGAACAATGAACAATGAACGATGAACGATGAACAATTAGTAATGACCAATGAACAAGGAGCCATGATCAAAGAATAATGAATGATGATCTATGAAGAAGCATCAATAATCAATTAACAATAAACAATAAACGATGAACAATGAACAAGGATCAATTATCAATGAGCAATGAACGATGAACATTGAACAATGAACAAGGAACCATTTTTAAATAATTAAGAAGGTTGAACAACGATTAATGAATAGGATCAATTATCAATGAATAATGAACGATGAACAATGAACAAGGATCAATGATAAATGAACAATGAACGATGAACAACGAAAAAGGATCAATGAACAATGTACAATGAACTAGGATCAATTTTCAATGAACAATTAACGACGAACAAGGATTAATGATCAATAATCAATGAACGATGAACAATGAAAAATGAATGATGAACAATGAACGATGCACAATCAATGATTAGCAATGAACAAGGATCAATTGTCAATGAAAAATGAACGATGAACTATGAAGAAGAATCAATATTCATTTAACAATGATTGATGAACAATGAATGATGAACAATGAATTAGGATCAATGATCAATGAACAATTGATCCAATTTTGGGTAAGGAATAATGAACAATGAACAATCAACGATGAACGATGAACAATTAATAATGACCAATGAACAAGGAGCATTGATCCAAGAACAATGAACGATGAATAATGAACAATGAACAAGGATCAATGATCATTGAACAATGAACGATAAACAATAACCTACGATCAATGATCAATGATCAATGAACAAGGAACGATGAACAATGAACAACGATCAATGATCAAAGAACAATGAACGATGAACATTGAACAAGGATCAATTATCAAAGAACAATGAATGATGAAACATGAACAGGAATCGATTATAAATGAATAATGAACGATGAACGATGAACAATTAATAATGACCAATGAACAAGGATCAATGATCAAAGAACAATGAACGATGAAACATGAACAACGGTCAATTATAAATGCACAATGAACAATGAACGATGAACGATGAACAATTAGTAATGACCAATAAACAAGGAGCCATGATCAAAGACTAATGAATGATGATCTATGAAGAAGCATCAATAATCAATTAACAATAAACGATGAACAATGAACAATGAACAAGGATCAATTATCAATGAGCAATGAACGATGAACATTGAACAATGAACAAGGAACCATTTTTAAATAATTAAAGAAGGATGAACAACGATTAATGAATAGGATCAATTATCAATGAATAATGAACGATGAACAATGAACAAGGATCAATGATAAATGAACAATGAACGATGAACAACGAAAAAGGATCAATGAACAATGTACCAAACTAGGATCAATTTTCAATGAACAATTAACGACGAACAAGGATTAATGATCAATAATCAATGAACGATGAACAATGAAAAATGAATGATGAACAATGAACGATGCACAATCAATGATTAGCAATGAACAAGGATCAATTGTCAATGAAAAATGAACGATGAACTATGAAGAAGAATCAATATTCATTTAACAATGATTGATGAACAATGAATGATGAACAATGAACTAGGATCAATGATCAATGAACAATTGATCCAATTTTGGGTAAGGAATAAATGAACAATGAACAATCAACGATGAACGATGAACAATTAATAATGACCAATGAACAAGGAGCATTGATCCAAGAACAATGAACGATGAATAATGAACAATGAACAAGGATCAATGATCATTGAACAATGAACGATAAACAATAACCTACGATCAATGATCAATGATCAATGAACAAGGAATGATGAACATTGAACAAAGAACAATGATCAAAGAACAATGAACGATGAACATTGAACAAGGATCAATTATCAAAGAACAATGAATGATGAAACATGAACAGGAATCGATTATAAATGAATAATGAACGATGAACGATGAACAATTAATAATGACCAATGAACAAGGATCAATGATCAAAGAACAATGAACGATGAAACATGAACAACGGTCAATTATAAATGCACAATGAACAATGAACGATGAACGATAAACAATTAGTAATGACCAATAAACAAGGAGCCATGATCAAAGACTAATGAATGATGATCTATGAAGAAGCATCAATAATCAATTAACAATAAACGATGAACAATGAAAAATGAACAATGAACGATGAACAAGGATCAATTATGAATGAGCAATGAACGATGAACATTGAACAATGAACAAGGATCAATTATTAATTATTAAAGAACAATGAACAACGAATAATGAATAGGATCAATTATCAATGAATAATGAACGATGAACAATGAACAAAGTTCAATGATAAATGAAAAATGAACGATGAACAACGAAAAAGGATCAATGAACAAGGATCAATTTTCAATGAACAATTAACGATGAACAAGGACTAATGATCAATAATCAATGAACGATGAACAATGAAAAATGAATGATGAACAATGAACGATGCACAATGAATGATTAGCAATGAACAAGGATCAATTTTCAATGAAAAATGAACGATGAACTATGAAGAAGCATCAATATTCATTTAACAATGATTGATGAACAATAAATGATGAACAATGAACTAGGATCTATGATCAATGAACAATTGATCCAATTACGGGTAAGGAATAAATGAACAATGAACGCAATCAATGATGAACGATGAACAATTAATAATGACCAATGAACAAGGAGCAATGATCAAAGAAAAATGAACGATGAAACATGAACAGCGATCAATTATAAATGAACAATGAACAATGAACGATGAACGATGAACAATTAGTAATGACCAATGAAGAAGGAGCCATGATCATAGAATAATGAATGATGATCTATGAAGAAGCATCAATAATCAATTAACAATAAACGATGAACAATGAACAATGAACAAGGATCAATTATCAATGAGCAATGAACGATGAACATTGAACAATGAACAAGGAACCATTTTTAAATAATTAAAGAAGGATGAACAACGATTAATGAATAGGATCAATTATCAATGAAATAATGAACGATGAACAATGAACAAGGATCAATGATAAATGAACAATGAACGATGAACAACGAAAAAGGATCAATGAACAATGTACCAAACTAGGATCAATTTTCAATGAACAATTAACGACGAAAAGGATTAATGATCAATAATCAATGAACGATGAACAATGAAAAATGAATGAATGAACAATGAACGATGCACAATCAATGATTAGCAATGAACAAGGATCAATTGTCAATGAAAAATGAACGATGAACTATGAAGAAGAATCAATATTCATTTAACAATGATTGATGAACAATGAATGATGAACAATGAACTAGGATCAATGATCAATGAACAATTGATCCAATTTTGGGTAAGGAATAAATGAACAATGAACAATCAACGATGAACGATGAACAATTAATAATGACCAATGAACAAGAAGCATTGATCCAAGAACAATGAACGATGAATAATGAACAATGAACAAGGATCAATGATCATTGAACAATGAACGATAAACAATAACCTACGATCAATGATCAATGATCAATGAACAAGGAATGATGAACATTGAATCAAAGAACAATGAACGATGAACATTGAACAAGGATCAATGATAAATGAACAATGAACGATGAACAACGAAAAAGGATCAATGAACAATGTACCAAACTAGGATCAATTTTCAATGAACAATTAACGACGAACAAGGATTAATTTTAGTTTTTTTAAAGTAGCACATGTAGAACACGTGAGGCTTTACCTTGATGGCTATCTTAGTTGTTTAGAAAGCATCTTATTCATAAGAGCCTATATATAGGAGGGCTCTCCAAGTTGTAAAGACAGATTTCATTTTTCAATTAATAAAAGAGGTAATTCAGAAATTCTTTTGTTTTTCTTTGAAGTTGTGTGTGTGCACATCTTCATCTAGATTCCAAGGCTTAAGAAGTTGTGGAGCAACTCTTAATCCTTGTAATCCCATTCAACTAAAGAGGAGGAAACCTTGAGTTGGATATTGGGCTGAAGCTTTGGGAGAAGGAACAAAGTCCTCAGTCAGCGACATCATCAGAAAACCAAGAACCCAATTCTTGGTCTCATTCTGATCACTGGGACACCTAAGACTGAAGGTGCAGCATTCATTTGAGGATTAAAGGGACTTTTGGAGGCAAGAACAACACCTGTGCAGTGCCAAGACTCCGTCACCACCTTAAGATTGCATCAAATTGGTATTAGAGCAAATATGGGAATATAACACAAAAACACACACAATACACTGACTTCTGTTTCTTATTTTTTCATTGGCGTGGATTTCTTGAAATCTTTAGTTTTGGTGATTGTCTTTAAAATTTGTTTTCTGTAAACATCATGGAAAATATGGGAGAAAGATTCATGGCCTTAGAAGAAATAGTGCAAAGACTTGCACAAAACTTTGATAATTTGGGTTTATTTCAGAACAACGACCTCCTAGACCCCCATCAAACCATAGGAATCAGGAGGAAAGAACTTTGAGAGTAGACATACCTGATTTTGATGGTTTGTCACATGACCCTGAAACCTACCTAGACTGGGAGGGAAGGATGGAGCAGTACTTTGAATTCCAAGAGACCCCACCTGACAGGCAATATAAAATAGCCAAAGTAAAAATGATCAAGATAGCTTCTACATGGCTGGAGGGGTTGCAAAGACAGAGGGTCAGAGAGGGGAGACCTAGGGTGGATACCTGGCAAAAACTCAAGAAGCACCTAAGGAGGAAGTATGTTCCTCCCACCCGTATTCTCAGGATTTAGATCAAGCCTCCGGTCTCGTTTCGTTCTTGCAAGAACCGTATATTCGGTGATGACGATCACCCGTATTCTCAGGATTTAGATCAAGCCTACTTCCTGACGGTCCATATATTCCCACGTTTTAAAGTGCTGTTATATTATTGTTTTCATATAAGCTTTGAATAAATACGTTTGGTATATAAAGTTTTGTTTGATTTGCAAACGAAATTCATATGTTCCATTTGTCGTATTTTGACTTTCGCTATTTACTTGTAAAGTAATAGCCGTATTTTGATTTTGCTATTAACTTGTAAAGTTATAACCGTGTTTTGATTCGCTTTGAACTAAAGGTTCTTAGCTGTATTTATGTCGATACAAAAAAATGTTTTTAAAAGAGTTTGGGTTTTGATAAATTATTGTATTACAAGAAAATACCAAATGATTGAATTGGAGTTGTTTGTTAATGATTTGTATATAAATGTAATAGTTTATTAGATTACTCAACAATTCAATTGTTGACAGTCTTTGATGGGGCCTATCCCTTACGGGGGATAGATCCATTTTCAGGTTGAATCTGATGTGGAGAGATGTCTACATGTGTTATGTGATACGTGCGAGGCGAGGACTTCTTTTTGAAACACATTTTTGTAAATTAGATATTGTAAATTAAATTGTAATATTTTATAATGTTTTGTAAATAGTATTCACTTATTTAATGTAAAAGTTTTAAATACTCTGATATTAGTTGTTGTGGCTATCGAGTCACAGGTCGGATTCAGCCAGACTTTTATAAGTCTTCCGCTGTGCTTTGTAGACAGTATTATAATATTGTTTACGCCGGTTTGGGCTGTTTCAATTGGTATCAGAGCCTGGTTGTTTTTGGAGTACTCGAATCCTCATATTCGAGTACAAAATTTTTGAAAAATGAATTTCGAAAATCCGAGAGAGCGCGAGAGTCGAGTCTTAGGGTGTAACTTCTAAGAATCGGATGGTATTAATGTGACTATGTGTTATATGTGTGATGTGTGACATGCTTATATGTTAAAAGAAATCTTGAAGTTTCCGTACATGTTGTGATACCGAAGAGCAAGAGTTAAGTTCGAATTATGAATTTGGGACTTCGGGTTTGGTAAAAGAGTTTCAAAGGATATTAAGTTTAACTTGGGAATTTTTCGTATGAATTTTGATTAGTGGATCTAATTGATTACATGTGAAATTTTGTGTGATTATTTATGTTATGTAAAAAAAAAAAAAAAAAAAAGATATGTTTTTTAAAGAGTTTACAAATTTCAACTTGAAATGTATATTTTCGAGTCAAGTATTTTTGAAATTGTTTTACAAAAGATATTATATATACTTGGATAACTGGCCTAAGGAGTTTAGGACTAAGCTTATCGAGAATTGCGATGATGTTGTGTAAGAATGATTCGATGCAAAGAGTGCAAAAGAAGCATTTCGGGTATTGAAAGTTACGAGTTAATTGTGTCTAAAGATTAGAAATCAATCAAGGAATGAAGAATGTAGAAAAAGTATTTGTGTCATGTTCAATTTAATGATATTTGGATAAGATATTTCAGTTAGGGGAAGTTGCGAAAAAGAAACAATGGTTGATATGAATAGGAATGTCGTAAAGTTTATATTGTGGTAACCCTATTGACTGTTGTATACGTATTGAGGTAAATGTAAAGTTATGATGGAGAATATTCTAAATGATTTATAATATTGAAAGGATAACTTTGAGAATTTAAAAGTTTGAATGATTCGAATTATGTCAAGTCTTATTTATGGTTTATGTGAGTTGAAGTTTGTAAGTCAAATAAGAATCAAATAAAAGTTATGAGAACCTTGTATTACATGTATGGAGAAATTTGAAGATAAACTGTACATATGAAAAATAAACATTTGATTAGAAGATTGAATTGAAACTAATTGTATTGAGGTGATCGAAAAGCTAATGACTAGGGGAACAAAAGTGTGTATTTAAACCATGATTTGATGAGACATTAAAGGATAAAAGTTGAATGGGCTAAGCTGTGTAAAATTGTATTAGTGGTGAACCGTATGATCTGAATAAAGGTTAAGAATTGTATGTAATTGAATGTAAAGAGTATGGAAACTATTTGGGAAAAAAATGAAACTTAAAGTATTAGGGGTTATGTATTAAAGGTGGATATAAACGTATTATGAGTGAAAGTTAAACGATAACGATTGAGTAATAAGTTATTAAGGGTTGAAAGTTGAAAGTGATACTTTCAATGTATATCGGGGTTTATACGAGTTCCTGAGTGAAGTTTTGTTGTCATTTGAAAAAAAAATCAGGTAAATTAGGGAATCAGATTTTCAAATTGAGGATACAAATGGTTGAAATGATTAAAACAAGTAAAGGTTTGTTTAAAAGTATTCAAGTATGACGTAAGAGTTGATGTGGAGATTCAGTAAGTTAGTTTGACGAGAAAACAAATTTGATTTTGAAAATAAAACTATTTATCTCTTTTCAGTGAAACTCTATCAAATTTTTTTAGATTGTCAAAACATCTTTGTTTTAATTGTTTGCGAATATTGTTTTGAAATTCTGATTATCAGTTTGCGATTTTATATGTGCACTTGTATGTGTGCAAATGTGTTTTGCATCATGAGTTTTGTGCATTTGGAAATTATTTTGAGTCGTGATTGAATCATAAACATTGTTTTAAACTTGAATGGCTGCTGAGTATCGGAGTTGAGGTTTTCAGTTAAGTCTTGGACGTTGAACTATTTAAGGTTTATCCTTAAGTTTGGGAGAATATAAGTTTAATATGTTTTATGATGAGTAGAGTAATTTCTCAAGTTCATCAAATTTTATCCACAATTCTGATATATAGCATAACAATTAGCAACCTTAAACATATCCACAAATATCATTGTATAAATCCAGCAAACCATGAAAAATTCCTATAACCAACTTCCACATTGGCTCATTATTAAAATAGAGATTAAAGTTATATACCCAGTTTCATTGAAGTTAATATCACTAAAAACAATCATAATTTTAAATATAAACAAACATAAAGCACTAAATAATATAATTACGAATGACTAAACAAAAAACAGAAATTTTAGAAATTATTTATTATAATTATAAACAATTAACTCAACAATAAACAATATAAGAAAAATACATATATTGATATGAAATTTTAATCTTTTAAATTTGTAATGTAAATTAGAATTACTAATAAATTAGGGTTCATATAAATAAAACAAACTTCATTTTGCAAAATTGCTCAAAACAACAAAATTCAACAACTTAAAACAAAGAAATATCTACCTTGTACCCTCCACATCTTAAAAAGGTAAAAAATGGGCACATCACAATGAAAAACTAATATCTATCTTTTTTAAACACACATAGGGAACAACGTGCTCACAAAGCTCCTGAAAATGCTTAGTAGATTAGTAGTTACTGCTCCAATTACCATATTTTAGATAGCATCAATCACAACTCTTCAAACTTTGTTCTGAATCCTTTCCTAATCCTATTTTCCAATACCAGCGGTCTATGAGTAGAACATAATTTTGTGACTATTGTTGATGATCTAAATTGATAAATGAATCATTAAATGTAACTTAAGTAAAATAAAAATAACAAAAATTGATAAAAATGAAATTCGGAAGTAAAAGAATTAAACCTCACGTTTCATGGAGTCCACACCTGTAAACATCAATTTCAACAATACAATGGCATTAACAAGTAACCAGCAAATTTTACATCATATCACAAGTAATGAATAAAAAAGTTTCAATCACAAAATTTAAACAATGAAAAACTTAAATTCCATCAAAATCAACATCCGAATCAGATAATCAACAAACAATCAGATCTTGACAAACCCAACCCAAAGCAAATTAAGAATTCTGAAATTGTAAAAACAAGGACTCAAATTTCACAAACACAGAAGCAAAATAAGCAACAAAAAAAATTAAAGAAAGCTGACCAGAAAATTGCTAAAACAAAGGTAAAACAAATGAAAACCCTCAATAACTGATATTTGACTTCTTTCAATAAAATTATTGTCACCAATGTTTCACAAAAGAGAATCTAAAATGAAAATCCTTAATCTTTCACCCAAACAAACGAAAACCCTTTGATTTGAATCTAAAACGAAAACCCTAAGTGAAAAGCCCCCAAAACCAAATGCAAAAGAAAAACCCCCCAAAACCAAATGTAAATTAAAGAAAAACTTCAAAAAAAACCCCGAAAACCAAATGTAAATTAAAGAAACACTTCAATAAAATCAAGGATCTTACCGTGATGAGAGGAAATTACTGATGAGTCGTTAAAAGAGAGTGATTGAGAGGATAAGAGGGTTGATGTAGTAGGGCAGAAGAGAGTGATGAGAGGAAATTACTGTTAGGTAGGGTTACGTGGAACAATCTTAGAGTAAGTAGGAGAAACGTGTCACTCTCTGAAATAAAACTATTCATTAGATGAAGATGTGAATAGTTAAATTTCTTGCTCTCTTTTATAGAACTTTTTTTAAGCTAAAATTCAAAAATATTTGGATATATAAGAGTTCCCCCAAACTATTTGGAAAAATAAGTTTATTGATTGTTCGCAGTTAGTAACTGCGAACATATAGCTTAATGGGCTGAAGGCTGGGTTTTGGACAGGGTTTGTGTTTCAGCTCTATTCGCAGTTACTAATTGCGAGCAGACCATTTTCATGTTTTTAGTCTGTTCGCAGTTACTAACTGCGAACATCCGTTTTGCTGTATTTGTTCTGTTCGCAGTTACTAACTGCGAACAGAACTGCGACACTTATAACATTCCAGTAGCTTATTTTCGAGCCCATTTCTCTCTTTCCCCCTTTCACAAAAAAACCCTAATCCTCTAAATTCTATATTTCCTCCTTCAACTTCTTCTCCATTTTTAGTGTAATTGTTATCATCCCTTATTTCCTTAGATATCATTGTTGACTTTGCTTATTAAAGGTATGTTTATTGGGTCATTGAACTAATTTCCTTTTAATTTTTAGAGTTCTAAGTTCTTCTAGTAATGTTATTTTGTTTCTTATGCAGGAATTGAACTTATACATACTTCCTTATACACATTTGAGGTTTATGTGTTATATCTGATCGTCACCCTAGAATTATAGCTGCCATGAATGATGTTGATAGTAGGTGGACCCCTCCAAATGCATACCATCGCTTTTGCATTCGCCATGTTGCTTCAAATTTGAATACTCATATAAAGAATGTTGAGGTGAAGAAACTATTTATTGCTACTCCTTTTCAACGAAAAAGACAAAAAGCAAGCAAAAGTTTAAGGCGCATTCGTCATATGAGTGAACAAGCTTTTGCATACATAAGTGAGATGGATATGGAGAAATGGTCAATAGCATTTGACGGGGGTTACTGATATGGCTATGCTACCACGAACAAGGGTGAGGTCTTCAACGGCGTCATGAAAGGTGCTAGATTCCTACCCGTTGCAGTTATTGTTGAACTTACTTTTTACCGTGTGAACAAGTGGTTCGTGAAAAAAAGGGAAATAGCTAGAGAACGACTTGCTTCTAATCATCCGTACATTGTCTATGTTGAGAGAAAAATAGAAGCAAATTGACGTAAAGCACAATATCACAGCGTAGAGCCATTTGACATAACAAATGGCAAATACGAAGTCACAACCGGAAAAGGCGAACGAATAGAACGCAAAGGCGGAAAGCGTTACACTGTTAGCTTGTCAAACCGCACTTGCTCTTGTAAAAAAGTTCGGGTTTTCCACTATCCTTGTTCACACGTGTTAGCTGTATGTTCTGCATATAGCTTATCTGAAGACACTTTTGTCGATCGGCGTTTTCGCACAACTAGCTACATGAGGACTTATGAGCCTCAATTTGAACATGTGCTTGACTCTACTCAATGGAGGGAATACAATGGCCCTCGTCTGATTGCTGATACTAGTAGAGTACGAACAAAGGGACGTCCACGGTCAAAGAGATTGCGTAATGAGATGGATGATCGTACGGATAGAGGTCTCAAATGTGGCATATGCAACGGCACAGGACATAACATGCGTAGTTGTGCACAACGCCAACGTGGTTAATTAGTGTACTTTCTTAGTTGAACAATTTTTTGTTGTATTTGTATTTTGGACGATGAATTATGTATTTTAAGTATTTTAATTAATTACTTTGATGTTTACACATAATTCGTTACCTTAACTTAATTATATTAAACATGTAAGAAATGGGGAAATGGAGAATGCCTCGCAAAACAAGCTACTGGTTTGTATTAAGGCATCAGTTCTGTTCGCAGTTAGTAACTGCGAACAGACCAAAAAACAAAACAGGTCTGTTCGCAGTTACTAACTACGAACAGATAGTTTTGCTTTTTGGTATGTTCGCAGTTACTAACTGCGAACAGAACTGATGCCCAAAAACCCAGTCTTCAGCCCATTAAGCTATTTGTTGGCAGTTAGTAACTGCGAACAGCCCAAAAGCTTATTTTTCCAAATAGTTTGGGGGAGCTCCTATATTTCCAAATACTTTTGGAATTTAGCTTAAAAAAAAGTTCTCTTTTATAGAGGGAAAGTAGTTGACAACTCAAGCACATTTATATATTTATATGAATCTACAAGCAAAGCAACAAAAACACAGTAATCTCGACATGATTCAGTACTTAATAGTTGGCCTTGGCACTCTTTTAATCTCATCTTTCTTCTTAATAGTGTAACTACAAAACAATAGACAATAATCAATCTACGACACTAAGAATTAATCAGCAACTACTCTCAAGCATTTGGAAATCAACTACTTCAATAGCTACTCATTTGTACTGATGGATTTGCCCCACTCACCGAAAATATGATAAAAAAATCCTAAAATCAGTAAAAGTTAGCAAAAAGATAAACTCGGCGAGGGATTGTTGGACCAGCGGAAACATAATTATATATTAGTATACCCTTTATTCTAAGAACTAAATTTTTCCACGAAGATATCAAATACGACATTTATGACAAATTGAGGTTGTTCATCATTAATTCATTCCCAATCTAAAGTTCAAACCAAGATTTGGCAACTAAAACTAAATCAAATGAAAATACAAAACAAATCAAAAATACCAAAACAACTAATCTCAAATAAAAAAAGCTTAAAATTAGTTTATACCCAAAACACAGCAAAACTACTTCATCACAAGTAAAAAATAGAAGTAATCAAAAAAGAGAATGAATAAAAAGAGAAATTACCAAAATAAACACAAGGAGATGAATTACGAGTGGTTAAAATTGCGAATCCTTGAAATATCACAAATTTAGTCATTAATATAATCACCATAGTGAATTCTTTCAATTTGTTAAAATGAGTTCTATCTAACAATGAATTCTTCCATTGCTAAATAAAGTATTAACAAATCTTAAAAATGCATGCAAATTACCAATATCAAATAACTCAAATTTTTCCATTTCGCAACAGACAAAGTGAACCAAGTCAACCTGGTTCAGAGAGAACAGAAGACCTAACACAAGCCCAATGTGATGATCAAGCTGCATCAGCTGCACCAAATGCAAGGGAAATAGCACATGGACCTGATGAAGGCATCAAGGGGTCAAAGGGAGGCTTAGATACAGGCCTCAATCAAAGAAACCCCAAGGAAGGAACAAAGGAACAGAACACAGCCTCAATAGACCAGACAAGCAAGGAACAGGATACACCCAGTCAACCCGTCAACCAGCAGACCTTGCTGGGGCCACACAGCCTAAACCCAAGGGACAGAGAGGGCCTGGAGGGTAGTTTTGGAATCTCGGTACATGGACCATCCTGCCAAGGCCCAAGAGTCCTCCTGATAGCCACCGGAGAGCCCCAAGAAAACAGGCCCAAGGTCAGTCAGTCAGCAGCTGGGTCTGAGTCCTACTGAGGCAGAATATTCTTAGGCTATTTTATATTTTAAGTAAACACATGCCAAGCACGTGTCCTAGTGACCGTTATATTAGTGATCAAATGTCTTGGCTTTAGATTTCATCTCAATAAAGGATCATTGGCCTATATATAGATGATCCATTCACTTGTAAAAGACAGATTTCAGTTTTCAATACAATTAGATTGTTTGTTTCTTCAATTGCTGTGCAATTGGCTCTTGAGGATCAGTTCATCCTCCCCTAGTGTTTGAGATTGAGTGTTCATCAATTCTCAAACAACCCTTCATCCAAGATTCTGATCTTTCTCCCATAAAGATCCGTACCAAGGCGGGCTTGTGTTCTTTGGATGCTGGCAGTCCAATCCAACCAAAACAAGCCTTGCACCTCAGTTCTTGGAATATCCTTTTCAAGTAATCATCCAATTGTGGCTGAGAGCACCTTTCCACCCTTACTTGGGTTAATTGGTATCAGAGCAAGAACGTGTAGGGCCTGATCAGTTCTTGCAAAGACATCTGACTCATCACACCAACAGACCAGGACCATAGGAAGCTTGTGTGCAGCCTATCTGGAATCAACCTCTACGAATCAGGTGGTGTCTTATGTCATTCCCTTGTCTCATTTCTGTGACTATTTCTTTCCTTTAAAAATTTCTTGACTTACATTTACACCTTAACTGGATTAAAAAGCATAAAACCTGGTAGCCAAGAACTCAGTTCTTGGAAATGTTTTTTGTGTTGATTAACATTGCTGACTTTGAAATTGTGTGCATAACAATTCAATCAGTAAGTCCAATATGAATCTTGAAGATAAACTCAATGCGCTCACCAATATGGTCGAGCAATTACATGTGACCGTCACAGACCTCAAGAATGCTACCCCACAGCAGTCCACACCTAGTCCTCACTTTGAATCAAATAGGGAAGATAGGTCCATGAGGGTTGATGTACAGGATTTTGATGGAACCACACATGACCCTGAGGTGTATATTGAGTGGGAAAAGGGAGTAGAAAGGTACTTTGAGTACAGGGGTACCCCACCAGACCAACAATACAAGATTGCCAAGGTAAAATTGGTGAAACTTGTTACAACCTGGCTTGAGGGTCTCCAAAGACAAAGAGTCAGAGAGGACAGACCAAAAATCAATTCTGGGATAAACTTAGAAAGCATCTTAGGAAAAAGTATATTCCCTCCAATTACAAACAACAGCTATACGTCAAGTGGAGTAATATGAGACAGGGCCAAAAATCAGTGGCTGAATACATACAAGAAGGGGAGAAATTGACTGTCTTGTGTAACATTGAGGAACCAGAAGAGTTGAGGATAGGGAGATTTTTAGGAGGGTTGAGGGAAGACCTAAGGGAAAAGGTTGAGGTTATACAGAACCTGACTTATGAGGGGGCATGCAATAGTGCTCTTATATTTGAGAAATCAGCAAGGAGGAGAGCTATCCAGCCTAGCTACACACCTAACAGGAACAAAGACCTTGTTAGTAAACC
>JPXE02000230.1:0-26921 GCA_000753965.2 Amaranthus hypochondriacus | reverse complement strand
AGTGAACAATTAATAAACAATGAACAAAGAAAATGATCAATAACAATGAACGATGAACAATGAACGATGAGTAATGAAAAAGGATTAATGATCTATGAACAATGCACGGTGAACAATGAATGATGAACAAGGATCAATGATCTATGAAATTTGAACGATGAACAGTGAAAAAGGATCAAATATCAATGAACAATTATCAATGTTCCATGAACGATTAACAGTGAACAATTAATAAACAATTAACAATTAAAAAGGTTCAATTAACAATGAACGATGAACAATGAATAATGAGCAATGAACAAAGATCAATGATCAATGAACAATGAACGATGAACAATGAACGATGAGTAATGAAAAAGGATTAATGATCTATGAACAATGCACGGTGAACAATGAATGATGAACAAGGATCAATGATCTATGAAATTTGAACGATGAACAGTGAAAAAGGATCAAATATCAATGAACAATTATCAATGTTCATGAACGATTAACAGTGAACAATTAATAAACAATTAACAATTAAAAAGGTTCAATTAACAATGAACGATGAACAATGAATAATGAGCAATGAACAAAGATCAATGATCAATGAACAATGAACGATGAACAATGAACGATGAGAGTAATGAAAAAGGATTAATGATCTATGAACAATGCACGGTGAACAATGAATGATGAACAAGGATCAATGATCTATGAATTTGAACGAAACAGTGAAGTGAAAAAGGATCAATATCAATGAACAATGAACAATTATCAATGATCCATGAACGATTAACAGTGAACAATTAATAAACAATTAACAATTAAAAAGGTTCAATTAACAATGAACGATGAACAATGAATAATGAGCAATGAACAAAGATCAATGATCAATGAACAATGAACGATGAACAATGAACGATGAGTAATGAAAAAGGATTAATGATCTATGAACAATGCACGGTGAACAATGAATGATGAACAAGGATCAATGATCTATGAAATTTGAACGATGAACAGTGAAAAAGGATCAAATATCAATGAACAATTATCAATGTTCCATGAACGATTAACAGTGAACAATTAATAAACAATTAACAATTAAAAAGGTTCAATTAACAATGAACGATGAACAATGAATAATGAGCAATGAACAAAGATCAATGATCAATGAACAATGAACGATGAACAATGAACGATGAGTAATGAAAAAGGATTAATGATCTATGAACAATGCACGGTGAACAATGAATGATGAACAAGGATCAATGATCTATGAAATTTGAACGATGAATAGTGAAAAAGGATCAAATATCAATGAACAATTAACAATGTTCCATGAACGATTAACAGTGAACAATTAATAAACAATTAACAATTAAAAAGGTTCAATTAACAATGAACGATGAACAAATGAACGATGAGTAATGAAAAAGGATTAATGATCTATGAACAATGCACGGTGAACAATGAATGATGAACAAGGATCAATGATCTATGAAATTTGAACGATGAACAGTGAAAAAGGATCAAATCAATGAACAATGAACAATTATCAATGATCCATGAACGATTAACAGTGAACAATTAATAAACAATTAACAATTAAAAAGGTTCAATTAACAATGAACGATGAACAATGAATAATGAGCAATGAACAAAGATCAATGATCAATGAACAATGAACGATGAACAATGAACGATGAGTAATGAAAAAGGATTAATGATCTATGAACAATGCACGGTGAACAATGAATGATGAAAAAGGATCAATGATCTATGAAATTTGAACGATGAACAGTGAAAAAGGATCAAATATCAATGAACAATGAACAATGTTCATGAACGATTAACAGTGAACAATTAATAAACAATTAACAATTAAAAAGGTTCAATTAACAATGAACGAATGAACAATGAACGATGAGTAATGAAAAAGGATTAATGATCTATGAACAATGCACGGTGAACAATGAATGATGAAAAAGGATCAATGATCTATGAAATTTGAACGATGAACAGTGAAAAAGGATCAAATATCAATAACATGAACAATTATCAATGATCCATGAACGATTAACAGTGAACAATTAATAAACAATTAACAATTAAAAGGTTCAATTAACAATGAACGATGAACAATGAATAATGAGCAATGAACAAAGATCAATGATCAATGAACAATGAACGATGAACAATGAACGATGAATAATGAAAAAGGATTAATGATCTATGAACAATGCACGGTGAACAATGAATGATGAACAAGGATCAATGATCTATGAAATTTGAACGATGAACAGTGAAAAAGGATCAAATATCAATGAACAATTATCAATGTTCCATGAACGATTAACAGTGAACAATTAATAAACAATTAACAATTAAAAAGGTTCAATTAACAATGAACGATGAACAATGAATAATGAGCAATGAACAAAGATCAATGATCAATGAACAATGAACGATGAACAATGAACGATGAGTAATGAAAAAGGATTAATGATCTATGAACAATGCACGGTGAACAATGAATGATGAACAAGGATCAATGATCTATGAAATTTGAACGATGAACAGTGAAAAAGGATCAAATATCAATGAACAATGAACAATGTTCCATGAACGATTAACAGTGAACAATTAATAAACAATTAACAATTAAAAGGTTCAATTAACAATGAACCGATGAACAATGAACGATTGAGTAATGAAAAAGGATTAATGATCTATGAACAATGCACGGTGAACAATGAATGATGAACAAGGATCAATGATCTATGAAATTTGAACGATGAACAGTGAAAAAGGATCAAATATCAATGAACAATTATCAATGTTCCATGAACGATTAACAGTGAACAATTAATAAACAATTAACAATTAAAAAGGTTCAATTAACAATGAACGATGAACAATGAATAATGAGCAATGAACAAAGATCAATGATCAATGAACAATGAACGATGAACAATGAACGATGAGTAATGAAAAAGGATTAATGATCTATGAACAATGCACGGTGAACAATGAATGATGAACAAGGATCAATGATCTATGAAATTTGAACGATGAACAGTGAAAAAGGATCAAATATCAATGAACAATGAACAATGAAATAATTAACAATGAACAATGTTAATAAACAATTAACAGTGAACAATTAATAAAACAATTAACAATTAAAAAGGATCAATTAACAATGAACGATGAACAATGAACGATGAGTAATGAAAAAGGATTAATGATCTATGAACAATGCACGGTGAACAATGAATGATGAACAAGGATCAATGATCTATGAAATTTGAACGATGAACAGTGAAAAAGGATCAAATATCAATGAACAATTATCAATGTTCCATGAACGATTAACAGTGAACAATTAATAAAAATTAACAATTAAAAAGGTTCAATTAACAATGAACGATGAACAATGAATAATGAGCAATGAACAAAGATCAATGATCAATGAACAATGAACGATGAACAATGAACGATGAGTAATGAAAAAGGATTAATGATCTATGAACAATGCACGGTGAACAATGAATGATGAACAAGGATCAATGATCTATGAAATTTGAACGATGAACAGTGAAAAAGGATCAAATATCAATGAACAATTATCAATGTCCCATGAACGATTAACAGTGAACAATTAATAAACAATTAACAATTAAAAAGGTTCAATTAACAATGAACGATGAACAATGAATAATGAGCAATGAACAAAGATCAATGATCAATGAACAATGAACGATGAACAATGAACGATGAGTAATGAAAAAGGATTAATGATCTATGAACAATGCACGGTGAACAATGAATGATGAACAAGGATCAATGATCTATGAAATTGAACGATGAACAGTGAAAAAGATCAAATATCAATGAACAATGAACAATGAATAATTGAACAATGAACAATGTTACAATAAACGATTTAACAGTGAAACAATTAATAAACAATTAACAATGAAAAAGGTTCAATTGAACAATGAACGATGAACAATGAACGATGAGTAATGAAAAAGGATTAATGATCTATGAACAATGCACGGTGAACAATGAATGATGAACAAGGATCAATGATCTATGAAATTTGAACGATGAACAGTGAAAAGGATCAAATATCAATGAACAATTATCAATGTTCCATGAACGATTAACAGTGAACAATTAATAAACAATTAACAATTAAAAAGGTTCAATTAACAATGAACGATGAACAATGAATAATGAGCAATGAACAAAGATCAATGATCAATGAACAATGAACGATGAACAATGAACGATGAGTAATGAAAAAGGATTAATGATCTATGAACAATGCACGGTGAACAATGAATGATGAACAAGGATCAATGATCTATGAAATTTGAACGATGAACAGTGAAAAAGGATCAAATATCAATGAACAATTATCAATGTGATCCATGAACGATTAACAGTGAACAATTAATAAACAATTAACAATTAAAAAGGTTCAATTAACAATGAACGATGAACAATGAATAATGAGCAATGAACAAAGATCAATGATCAATGAACAATGAACGATGAACAATGAACGATGAGTAATGAAAAAGGATTAATGATCTATGAACAATGCACGGTGAACAATGAATGATGAACAAGGATCAATGATCTATGAAATTTGAACGATGAACAGTGAAAAAGGATCAAATATCAATGAACAATGAACAATTATCAATGATCCATGAACGATTAACAGTGAACAATTAATAAAAAATTAACAATTAAAAAGGTTCAATTAACAATGAACGATGAACAATGAATAATGAGCAATGAACAAAGATCAATGATCAATGAACAATGAACGATGAACAATGAACGATGAGTAATGAAAAAGGATTAATGATCTATGAACAATGCACGGTGAACAATGAATGATGAACAAGGATCAATGATCTAAGAAATTTGAACGATGAACAGTGAAAAAGGATCAAATATCAATGAACAATGAACAATGTTCCATGAACGATTAACAGTGAACAATTAATAAACAATTAACAATTAAAAAGGTTCAATTAACAATGAACGATGAACAATGAACGATGAGTAATGAAAAGGATTAATGATCTATGAACAATGAGCGATGAACAATGAATGATGAACAAGGATCAATGATCTATGAAATTTGAACGATGAACAGTGAAAAAGGATCAAATATCAATGAACAATTATCAATGTTCCATGAACGATTAACAGTGAACAATTAATAAACAATTAACAATTAAAAAGGTTCAATTAACAATGAACGATGAACAATGAATAATGAGCAATGAACAAAGATCAATGATCAATGAACAATGAACGATGAACAATGAACGATGAGTAATGAAAAAGGATTAATGATCTATGAACAATGCACGGTGAACAATGAATGATGAACAAGGATCAATGATCTATGAAATTTGAACGATGAACAGTGAAAAAGGATCAAATATCAATGAACAATTATCAATGTTCCATGAACGATTAACAGTGAACAATTAATAAACAATTAACAATTAAAAAGGTTCAATTAACAATGAACGATGAACAATGAATAATGAGCAATGAACAAAGATCAATGATCAATGAACAATGAACGATGAACAATGAACGATGAGTAATGAAAAAGGATTAATGATCTATGAACAATGCACGGTGAACAATGAATGATGAACAAGGATCAATGATCTATGAAATTTGAACGATGAACAGTGAAAAAGGATCAAATATCAATCAATGAACAATTATCAATGTTCCATGAACGATTAACAGTGAACAATTAATAAACAATTAACAATTAAAAAGGTTCAATTAACAATGAACGATGAACAATGAATAATGAGCAATGAACAAAGATCAATGATCAATGAACAATGAACGATGAACAATGAACGATGAGTAATGAAAAAGGATTAATGATCTATGAACAATGCACGGTGAACAATGAATGATGAACAAGGATCAATGATCTATGAAATTTGAACGATGAACAGTGAAAAAGGATCAAATATCAATGAACAATTATCAATGTTCCATGAACGATTAACAGTGAACAATTAATAAACAATTAACAATTAAAAAGGTTCAATTAACAATGAACGATGAACAATGAATAATGAGCAATGAACAAAGATCAATGATCAATGAACAATGAACGATGAACAATGAACGATGAGTAATGAAAAAGGATTAATGATCTATGAACAATGCACGGTGAACAATGAATGATGAACAAGGATCAATGATCTAAGAAATTTGAACGATGAACAGTGAAAAAGGATCAAATATCAATGAACAATTAACAATGTTCCATGAACGATTAACAGTGAACAATTAATAAACAATTAACAATTAAAAAAGGTTCAATTAACAATGAACGATGAACAATGAACGATGAGTAATGAAAAAGGATTAATGATCTATGAACAATGCACGGTGAACAATGAATGATGAACAAGGATCAATGATCTATGAAATTTGAACGATGAACAGTGAAAAAGGATCAAATATCAATGAACAATTATCAATGTTCCATGAACGATTAACAGTGAACAATTAATAAACAATTAACAATTAAAAAGGTTCAATTAACAATGAACGATGAACAATGAATAATGAGCAAGCAATGAAAAGATCAATGATCAATGTGAACAATGAACGATGAACAATGAATGATGAAAAAAAAAAATGAAAAAAAAAAATGGATCAATGATCTATGAAATTTGAACGATGAACAGTGAAAAAGGATCAAATATCAATGAACAATTATCAATGATCCATGAACGATTAACAGTGAACAATTAATAAACAATTAACAATTAAAAAGGTTCAATTAACAATGAACGATGAACAATGAATAATGAGCAATGAACAAAGATCAATGATCAATGAACAATGAACGATGAACAATGAACGATGAGTAATGAAAAAGGATTAATGATCTATGAACAATGCACGGTGAACAATGAATGATGAACAAGGATCAATGATCTATGAAATTTGAACGATGAACAGTGAAAAAGGATCAAATATCAATGAACAATTATCAATGTTCCATGAACGATTAACAGTGAACAATTAATAAACAATTAACAATTAAAAAGGTTCAATTAACAATGAACGATGAACAATGAATAATGAGCAATGAACAAAGATCAATGATCAATGAACAATGAACGATGAACAATGAACGATGAGTAATGAAAAAGGATTAATGATCTATGAACAATGCACGGTGAACAATGAATGATGAACAAGGATCAATGATCTATGAAATTGAACGATGAACAGTGAAAAAGGATCAAATATCAATGAACAATGAACAATTATCAATGATCATGAACGATTAACAGTGAACAATTAATAAACAATTAACAATTAAAAGGTTCAATTAACAATGAACGATGAACAATGAATAATGAGCAATGAACAAAGATCAATGATCAATGAACAATGAACGATGAACAATGAACGATGAGTAATGAAAAAGGATTAATGATCTATGAACAATGCACGGTGAACAATGAATGATGAACAAGGATCAATGATCTATGAAATTTGAACGATGAACAGTGAAAAAGGATCAAATATCAATGAACAATGAACAATGTTCATGAACGATTAACAGTGAACAATTAATAAACAATTAACAATTAAAAAGGTTCAATTAACAATGAACGATGAACAATGAACGATGAGTAATGAAAAGGATTAATGATCTATGAACAATGCACGGTGAACAATGAATGATGAACAAGGATCAATGATCTATGAAATTGAACGATGAACAGTGAAAAAGGATCAAATATCAATGAACAATTATCAATGTTCCATGAACGATTAACAGTGAACAATTAATAAACAATTAACAATTAAAAGGTTCAATTAACAATGAACGATGAACAATGAATAATGAGCAATGAACAAAGATCAATGATCAATGAACAATGAACGATGAACAATGAACGATGAGTAATGAAAAAGGATTAATGATCTATGAACAATGCACGGTGAACAATGAATGATGAACAAGGATCAATGATCTATGAAATTTGAACGATGAACAGTGAAAAAGGATCAAATATCAATGAACAATTATCAATGTTCCATGAACGATTAACAGTGAACAATTAATAAACAATTAACAATTAAAAAGTTCAATTAACAATGAACGATGAACAATGAATAATGAGCAATGAACAAAGATCAATGATCAATGAACAATGAACGATGAACAATGAACGATGAGTAATGAAAAAGGATTAATGATCTATGAACAATGCACGGTGAACAATGAATGATGAACAAGGATCAATGATCTATGAAATTTGAACGATGAACAGTGAAAAAGGATCAAATATCAATGAACAATGAACAATGTTCCGATGAACGATTAACAGTGAACAATTAATAAACAATTAACAATTAAAAAGGTTCAATTAACAATGAACGATGAACAATGAATAATGAGCAATGAACAAAGATCAATGATCAATGAACAATGAACGATGAACAATGAACGATGAGTAATGAAAAAGGATTAATGATCTATGAACAATGCACGGTGAACAATGAATGATGAACAAGGATCAATGATCTATGAAATTTGAACGATGAACAGTGAAAAAGGATCAAATATCAATGAACAATTATCAATGTTCCATGAACGATTAACAGTGAACAATTAATAAACAATTAACAATTAAAAAGGTTCAATTAACAATGAACGATGAACAATGAATAATGAGCAATGAACAAAGATCAATGATCAATGAACAATGAACGATGAACAATGAACGATGAGTAATGAAAAAGGATTAATGATCTATGAACAATGCACGGTGAACAATGAATGATGAACAAGGATCAATGATCTATGAAATTTGAACGATGAACAGTGAAAAAGGATCAAATATCAATGAACAATTAACAATGTTCCATGAACGATTAACAGTGAACAATTAATAAACAATTAACAATTAAAAAGGTTCAATTACAATGAACGATGAACAATGAATAATGAGTAATGAAAAAGGATTAATGATCTATGAACAATGCACGGTGAACAATGAATGATGAACAAGGATCAATGATCTATGAAATTTTGAAAGATGAATAATTTTTGTGAAAAAGGATCAAATATCAATGAACAATTATCAATGTTCCATGAACGATTAACAGTGAACAATTAATAAACAATTAACAATTAAAAAGGTTCAATTAACAATGAACGATGAACAATGAACGATGAGTAATGAAAAAGATTAATGATCAATGAACAATGCACGGTGAACAATGAATGATGAACAAGGATCAATGATCTATGAAATTTGAACGATGAACAGTGAAAAAAGGATCAAATATCAATGAACAATTATCATGAACAATTATCAATGTTCATGAACGATTAACAGTGAACAATTAATAAACAATTAACAATTAAAAAGTTCAATTAACAATGAACGATGAACAATGAATAATGAGCAATGAACAAAGATCAATGATCAATGAACAATGAACGATGAACAATGAACGATGAGTAATGAAAAAGGATTAATGATCTATGAACAATGCACGTGAACAATGAATGATGAACAAGGATCAATGATCTATGAAATTTGAACGATGAACAGTGAAAAAGGATCAAATATCAATGAACATTATCAAAATGTTCCATGAACGATTAACAGTGAACAATTAATAAACAATTAACAATTAAAAAGGTTCAATTAACAATGAACGATGAACAATGAATAATGAGCAATGAACAAAGATCAATGATCAATGAACAATGAACGATGAACAATGAACGATGAGTAATGAAAAAGGATTAATGATCTATGAACAATGCACGGTGAACAATGAATGATGAACAAGGATCAATGATCTATGAAATTTGAACGATGAACAGTGAAAAAGGATCAAATATCAATGAACAATTATCAATGTTTCATGAACGATTAACAGTGAACAATTAATAAACAATTAACAATTAAAAAGGTTCAATTAACAATGAACGATGAACAATGAATAATGAGCAATGAACAAAGATCAATGATCAATGAACAATGAACGATGAACAATGAACGATGAGTAATGAAAAAGGATTAATGATCTATGAACAATGCACGGTGAACAATGAATGATGAACAAGGATCAATGATCTAAGAAATTTGAACGATGAATAGTGAAAAAGAATCAAATAATCAATTAACAATTAACAATGTTCATGAACGATTAACAGTGAACAATTAATAAACAATTAAAATAAAAGATCAATTAACAATGAACGATGAACAATGAACGATGAGTAATGAAAAAGGATTAATGATCTATGAACAATGCACGGTGAACAATGAATGATGAACAAGGATCAATGATCTATGAAATTTGAACGATGAACAGTGAAAAAGGATCAAATATCAATGAACAATTATCAATGTTCATGAACGATTAACAGTGAACAATTAATAAACAATTAACAATTAAAAAGGTTCAATTAACAATGAACGATGAACAATGAATAATGAGCAATGAACAAGATCAATGATCAATGAACAATGAACGATGAACAATGAACGATGAGTAATGAAAAAGGATTAATGATCTATGAACAATGCACGGTGAACAATGAATGATGAACAAGGATCAATGATCTATGAAATTTGAACGATGAACAGTGAAAAAGGATCAAATATCAATGAACAATTATCAATGTTCCATGAACGATTAACGTGAACAATTAATAAACAATTAACAATTAAAAAGGTTCAATTAACAATGAACGATGAACAATGAATAATGAGCAATGAACAAAGATCAATGATCAATGAACAATGAACGATGAACAATGAACGATGAGTAATGAAAAGGATTAATGATCTATGAACAATGCACGGTGAACAATGAATGATGAACAAGGATCAATGATCTATGAAATTTGAACGAATGAATAGTGAAAAAGTCAAATATCAATGAACAATTAACAATTTCCATGAACGATTAACAGTGAACAATTAATAAACAATTAACAATTAAAAAGGTTCAATTAACATGGATGAACAATGAACAATGAAACGATGAGTAATGAAAAAGGATTAATGATCTATGAACAATGCACGGGTGAACAATGAATGATGAACAAGGATCAATGATCTATGAAATTTGAACGATGAACAGTGAAAAAGGATCAAATATCAATGAACAATTATCAATGTTCCATGAACGATTAACAGTGAACAATTAATAAACAATTAACAATTAAAAAGGTTCAATTAACAATGAACGATGAACAATGAATAATGAGCAATGAACAAAGATCAATGATCAATGAACAATGAACGATGAACAATGAACGATGAGTAATGAAAAAGGATTAATGATCTATGAACAATGCACGGTGAACAATGAATGATGAACAAGGATCAATGATCTAAGAAATTTGAACGATGAATAGTGAAAAAGGATCAAATATCAATGAACAATGAACAATGTTCCATGAACGATTAACAGTGAACAATTAATAAACAATTAACAATTAAAAAGGTTCAATTAACAATGAACAATGAACAATGAACGATGAGTAATGAAAAAGGATTAATGATCTATGAACAATGCACGGTGAACAATGAATGATGAACAAGGATCAATGATCTATGAAATTTGAACGATGAACAGTGAAAAAGGATCAAATATCAATGAACAATTATCAATGTTCCATGAACGATTAACAGTGAACAATTAATAAACAATTAACAATTAAAAAGGTTCAATTAACAATGAACGATGAACAATGAATAATGAGCAATGAACAAAGATCAATGATCAATGAACAATGAACGATGAACAATGAACGATGAGTAATGAAAAAGGATTAATGATCTATGAACAATGCACGGTGAACAATGAATGATGAACAAGGATCAATGATCTATGAAATTTGAACGATGAACAGTGAAAAAGGATCAAATATCAATGACAATGAACAATTATCAATGTTCCATGAACGATTAACAGTGAACAATTAATAAACAATTAACAATTAAAAAGGTTCAATTAACAATGAACGATGAACAATGAATAATGAGCAATGAACAAAGATCAATGATCAATGAACAATGAACGATGAACAATGAACGATGAGTAATGAAAAAGGATTAATGATCTATGAACAATGCACGGTGAACAATGAATGATGAACAAGGATCAATGATCTATGAAATTTGAACGATGAACAGTGAAAAAGGATCAAATATCAATGAACAATTATCAATGTTCCATGAACGATTAACAGTGAACAATTAATAAACAATTAACAATTAAAAAGGTTCAATTAACAATGAACGATGAACAATGAATAATGAGCAATGAACAAAGATCAATGATCAATGAACAATGAACGATGAACAATGAACGATGAGTAATAATGAAAAGGATTAATGATCTATGAACAATGCACGGTGAACAATGAATGATGAACAAGGATCAATGATCTAAGAAATTTGAACGATGAATAGTGAAAAAGGATCAAATATCAATGAACAATGAACAATGTTCCATGAACGATTAACAGTGAACAATTAATAAACAATTAACAATTAAAAAGGTTCAATTAACAATGAACGATGAACAATGAACGATGAGTAATGAAAAGGATTAATGATCTATGAACAATGCACGGTGAACAATGAATGATGAACAAGGATCAATGATCTATGAAATTTGAACGATGAACAGTGAAAAAGGATCAAATATCAATGAACAATTATCAATGTTCCATGAACGATTAACAGTGAACAATTAATAAACAATTAACAATTAAAAAGGTTCAATTAACAATGAACGATGAACAATGAATAATGAGCAATGAACAAAGATCAATGATCAATGAACAATGAACGATGAACAATGAACGATGAGTAATGAAAAAGGATTAATGATCTATGAACAATGCACGGTGAACAATGAATGATGAACAAGGATCAATGATCTATGAAATTTGAACGATGAACAGTGAAAAAGGATCAAATATCAATGAACAATGAACAATGTTCCATGAACGATTAACAGTGAACAATTAATAAACAATTAACAATTAAAAAGGTTCAATTAACAATGAACGATGAACAATGAACGATGAGTAATGAAAAAGGATTAATGATCTATGAACAATGCACGGTGAACAATGAATGATGAACAAGGATCAATGATCTATGAAATTTGAACGATGAACAGTGAAAAAGGATCAAATATCAATGAACAATTATCAATGTTCCATGAACGATTAACAGTGAACAATTAATAAACAATTAACAATTAAAAAGGTTCAATTAACAATGAACGATGAACAATGAATAATGAGCAATGAACAAAGATCAATGATCAATGAACAATGAACGATGAACAATGAACGATGAGTAATGAAAAAGGATTAATGATCTATGAACAATGCACGGTGAACAATGAATGATGAACAAGGATCAATGATCTATGAAATTTGAACGATGAACAGTGAAAAAGGATCAAATATCAATGAACAATTATCAATGTTCCATGAACGATTAACAGTGAACAATTAATAAACAATTAACAATTAAAAAGGTTCAATTAACAATGAACGATGAACAATGAATAATGAGCAATGAACAAAGATCAATGATCAATGAACAATGAACGATGAACAATGAACGATGAGTAATGAAAAAGGATTAATGATCTATGAACAATGCACGGTGAACAATGAATGATGAACAAGGATCAATGATCTATGAAATTTGAACGATGAATAGTGAAAAAGGATCAAATATCAATGAACAATTAACAATGTTCCATGAACGATTAACAGTGAACAATTAATAAACAATTAACAATTAAAAAGCGTTCAATTAACAATGAACAATGAACAATGAACAATGAACGATGAGTAATGAAAAAGGATTAATGATCTATGAACAATGCACGGTGAACAATGAATGATGAACAAGGATCAATGATCTATGAAATTTGAACGATGAACAGTGAAAAAGGATCAAATATCAATGAACAATTATCAATGTTCCATGAACGATTAACAGTGAACAATTAATAAACAATTAACAATTAAAAAGGTTCAATTAACAATGAACGATGAACAATGAATAATGAGCAATGAACAAAGATCAATGATCAATGAACAATGAACGATGAACAATGAACGATGAGTAATGAAAAAGGATTAATGATCTATGAACAATGCACGGTGAACAATGAATGATGAACAAGGATCAATGATCTATGAAATTTGAACGATGAACAGTGAAAAAGGATCAAATATCAATGAACAATTAACAATGTTCCATGAACGATTAACAGTGAACAATTAATAAAACAATTAACAATTAAAAAGGTCAATTAACAATGAACGATGAACAATGAACGATGAGTAATGAAAAAGGATTAATGATCTATGAACAATGCACGGTGAACAATGAATGATGAACAAGGATCAATGATCTATGAAATTTGAACGATGAACAGTGAAAAAGGATCAAATATCAATGAACAATTATCAATGTTCCATGAACGATTAACAGTGAACAATTAATAAACAATTAACAATTAAAAAGGTTCAATTAACAATGAACGATGAACAATGAATAATGAGCAATGAACAAAGATCAATGATCAATGAACAATGAACGATGAACAATGAACGATGAGTAATGAAAAAGGATTAATGATCTATGAACAATGCACGGTGAACAATGAATGATGAACAAGGATCAATGATCTTTGAAATTTGAACGATGAACAGTGAAAAAGGATCAAATATCAATGAACAATTTCAATGTTCCATGAACGATTAACAGTAAACAATTAATAAACAATTAACAATTAAAAAGGTTCAATTAACAATGAACGATGAACAATGAACGATGAGTAATGAAAAAGGATTAATGATCTATGAACAATGCACGGTGAACAATGAATGATGAACAAGGATCAATGATCTATGAAATTTGAACGATGAACAGTGAAAAAGGATCAAATATCAATGAACAATTATCAATGTTCCATGAACGATTAACAGTGAACAATTAATAAACAATTAACAATTAAAAAGGTTCAATTAACAATGAACGATGAACAATGAATAATGAGCAATGAACAAAGATCAATGATCAATGAACAATGAACGATGAACAATGAACGATGAGTAATGAAAAAGGATTAATGATCTATGAACAATGCACGGTGAACAATGAATGATGAACAAGGATCAATGATCTATGAAATTTGAACGATGAACAGTGAAAAAGGATCAAATATCAATGAACAATTATCAATGTTCCATGAACGATTAACAGTGAACAATTAATAAACAATTAACAATTTAAAAAGGTTCAATTAACAATGAACGATGAACAATGAATAATGAGCAATGAACAAAGATCAATGATCAATGAACAATGAACGATGAACAATGAACGATGAGTAATGAAAAAGGATTAATGATCTATGAACAATGCACGGTGAACAATGAATGATGAACAAGGATCAATGATCTATGAAATTTGAACGATGAACAGTGAAAAAGGATCAAATATCAATGAACAATTAACAATGTTCCATGAACGATTAACAGTGAACAATTAATAAACAATTAACAATTAAAAGGTTCAATTAACAATGAACGATGAACAATGAACGATGAGTAATGAAAAAGGATTAATGATCTATGAACAATGCACGGTGAACAATGAATGATGAACAAGGATCAATGATCTATGAAATTTGAACGATGAACAGTGAAAAAGGATCAAATATCAATGAACAATTATCAATGTTCCATGAACGATTAACAGTGAACAATTAATAAACAATTAACAATTAAAAAGGTTCAATTAACAATGAACGATGAACAATGAATAATGAGCAATGAACAAAGATCAATGATCAATGAACAATGAACGATGAACAATGAACGATGAGTAATGAAAAAGGATTAATGATCTATGAACAATGCACGGTGAACAATGAATGATGAACAAGGATCAATGATCTATGAAATTTGAACGATGAACAGTGAAAAAGGATCAAATATCAATGAACAATTGAACAATGTTCCATGAACGATTAACAGTGAACAATTAATAAACAATTAACAATTAAAAAGGTTCAATTAACAATGAACGATGAACAATGAACGATGAGTAATGAAAAAGGATAATGATCTATGAACAATGCACGGTGAACAATGAATGATGAACAAGGATCAATGATCTATGAAATTTGAACGATGAACAGTGAAAAAGGATCAAATATCAATGAACAATTATCAATGTTCCATGAACGATTAACAGTGAACAATTAATAAACAATTAACAATTAAAAAGGTTCAATTAACAATGAACGATGAACAATGAATAATGAGCAATGAACAAAGATCAATGATCAATGAACAATGAACGATGAACAATGAACGATGAGTAATGAAAAAGGATTAATGATCTATGAACAATGCACGGTGAACAATGAATGATGAACAAGGATCAATGATCTATGAAATTTGAACGATGAACAGTGAAAAAGGATCAAATATCAATGAACAATTATCAATGTTCCATGAACGATTAACAGTGAACAATTAATAAACAATTAACAATTAAAAAGGTTCAATAACAATGAACGATGAACAATGAACGATGAGTAATGAAAAAGGATTAATGATCTATGAACAATGCACGGTGAACAATGAATGATGAACAAGGATCAATGATCTATGAAATTTGAACGATGAACAGTGAAAAAGGATCAAATATCAATGAACAATTATCAATGTTCCATGAACGATTAACAGTGAACAATTAATAAACAATTAACAATTAAAAAGGTTCAATTAACAATGAACGATGAACAATGAATAATGAGCAATGAACAAAGATCAATGATCAATGAACAATGAACGATGAACAATGAACGATGAGTAATGAAAAAGGATTAATGATCTATGAACAATGCACGGTGAACAATGAATGATGAACAAGGATCAATGATCTATGAAATTTGAACGATGAACAGTGAAAAAGGATCAAATATCAATGAACAATTATCAATGTTCCATGAACGATTAACAGTGAACAATTAATAAACAATTAACAATTAAAAAGGTTCAATTAACAATGAACGATGAACAATGAATAATGAGCAATGAACAAAGATCAATGATCAATGAACAATGAACGATGAACAATGAACGATGAGTAATGAAAAAGGATTAATGATCTATGAACAATGCACGGTGAACAATGAATGATGAACAAGGATCAATGATCTATGAAATTTGAACGATGAATAGTGAAAAAGGATCAAATATCAATGAACAATTATCAATGTTCCATGAACGATTAACAGTGAACAATTAATAAACAATTAACAATTAAAAAGGTTCAATTAACAATGAACGATGAACAATGAACGATGAGCAATGAAAAAGGATCAATGATCTATGAACAATGAATGATGCACGGTGAACAATGAATGATGAACAAGGATCAATGATCTATGAAATTGAACGATGAACAGTGAAAAAGGATCAAATATCAATGAACAATATCAATGATTTCATGAACGATTAACAGTGAACAATTAATAAACAATTAACAATTAAAAAGGTTCAATTAACAATGAACGATGAACAATGAATAATGAGCAATGAACAAAGATCAATGATCAATGAACAATGAACGATGAACAATGAACGATGAGTAATGAAAAAGGATTAATGATCTATGAACAATGCACGGTGAACAATGAATGATGAACAAGGATCAATGATCTATGAAATTTGAACGATGAACAGTGAAAAAGGATCAAATATCAATGAACAATTATCAATGTTCCATGAACGATTAACAGTGAACAATTAATAAACAATTAACAATTAAAAAGGTTCAATTAACAATGAACGATGAACAATGAATAATGAGCAATGAACAAAGATCAATGATCAATGAACAATGAACGATGAACAATGAACGATGAGTAATGAAAAAGGATTAATGATCTATGAACAATGCACGGTGAACAATGAATGATGAACAAGGATCAATGATCTATGAAATTTGAACGATGAACAGTGAAAAAGGATCAAATATCAATGAACAATTATCAATGTTCATGAACGATTAACGTGAACAATTAATAAACAATTAACAATTAAAAAGGTTCAATTAACAATGAACGATGAACAATGAACGATGAGTAATGAAAAAAGGATTAATGATCTATGAACAATGCACGGTGAACAATGAATGATGAACAAGAAAAATCAATGATCTATGAAATTTGAACGATGAACAGTGAAAAAGGATCAAATATCAATGAACAATTATCAATGTCCATGAACGATTAACAGTGAACAATTAATAAACAATTAACAATTAAAAAGGTTCAATTAACAATGAACGATGAACAATGAATAATGAGCAATGAACAAAGATCAATGATCAATGAACAATGAACGATGAACAATGAACGATGAGTAATGAAAAAGGATTAATGATCTATGAACAATGCACGGTGAACAATGAATGATGAACAAGGATCAATGATCTAAGAAATTTGAACGATGAACAGTGAAAAAGGATCAAATATCAATGAACAATTATCAATGTTCCATGAACGATTAAACGTGAACAATTAATAAACAATTAACAATTAAAAAGGTTCAATTAACAATGAACGATGAACAATGAATAATGAGCAATGAACAAAGATCAATGATCAATGAACAATGAACGATGAACAATGAACGATGAGTAATGAAAAAGGATTAATGATCTATGAACAATGCACGGTGAACAATGAATGATGAACAAGGATCAATGATCTATGAAATTTGAACGATGAACAGTGAAAAAGGATCAAAATATCAATGAACAATTATCAATGTTCCATGAACGATTAACAGTGAACAATTAATAAAACAATTAACAATTAACAAGGATTCAATTAACAATGAACGATGGAACAATGAACGATGAGTAATGAAAAAGGATTTGATCTATGAACAATGCACGGTGAACAATGAATGATGAACAAGGATCAATGATCTATGAAATTTGAACGATGAACAGTGAAAAAAGGATCAAATATCAATGAACAATTATCAATGTTCCATGAACGATTAACAGTGAACAATTAATAAAACAATTAACAATTAAAAAGGTTCAATTAACAATGAACGATGAACAATGAATAATGAGCAATGAACAAAGATCAATGATCAATGAACAATGAACGATGAACAATGAACGATGAGTAATGAAAAAGGATTAATGATCTATGAACAATGCACGGTGAACAATGAATGATGAACAAGGATCAATGATCTATGAAATTTGAACGATGAACAGTGAAAAAGGATCAAATATCAATGAACAATTATCAATGTTCCATGAACGATTAACAGTGAACAATTAATAAACAATTAACAATTAAAAAGTTCAATTAACAATGAACGATGAACAATGAATAATGAGCAATGAACAAAGATCAATGATCAATGAACAATGAACGATGAACAATGAACGATGAGTAAATGAAAAAGGATTAATGATCTATGAACAATGCACGGTGAACAATGAATGATGAACAAGGATCAATGATCTAAGAAATTTGAACGATGAATAGTGAAAAAGGATCAAATATCAATGAACAATTATCAATGTTCCATGAACGATTAACAGTGAACAATTAATAAACAATTAACAATTAAAAAGTTCAATTAACAATGAACAATGAACAATGAACGATGAGTAATGAAAAAGGATTAATGATCTATGAACAATGCACGGTGAACAATGAATGATGAACAAGGATCAATGATCTATGAAATTTGAACGATGAACAGTGAAAAAGGATCATCAAATATCAATGAACAATTATCAATGTTCCATGAACGATTAACAGTGAACAATTAATAAACAATTAACAATTAAAAAGGTTCAATTAACAATGAACGATGAACAATGAATAATGAGCAATGAACAAAGATCAATGATCAATGAACAATGAACGATGAACAATGAACGATGAGAGTAATGAAAAAGGATTAATGATCTATGAACAATGCACGGTGAACAATGAATGATGAACAAGGATCAATGATCTATGAAATTTGAACGATGAACAGTGAAAAAGGATCAAATATCAATGAACAATGAACATTATCAATGTTCCATGAACGATTAACAGTGAACAATTAATAAACAATTAACAATTAAAAAGGTTCAATTAACAATGAACGATGAACAATGAATAATGAGCAATGAACAAAGATCAATGATCAATGAACAATGAACGATGAACAATGAACGATGAGTAATGAAAAGGATTAATGATCTATGAACAATGCACGGTGAACAATGAATGATGAACAAGGATCAATGATCTATGAAATTTGAACGATGAACAGTGAAAAAGGATCAAATATCAATGAACAATTCAATGTTCCATGAACGATTAACATGTAAACAATTAATAAACAATTAACAATTAAAAAGGTTCAATTAACAATGAACGATGAACAATGAACGATGAGTAATGAAAAAAAGGATTAATGATCTATGAACAATGCACGGTGAACAATGAATGATGAACAAGGATCAATGATCTATGAAATTTGAACGATGAACAGTGAAAAAGGATCAAATATCAATGAACAATTATCAATGTTCCATGAACGATTAACAGTGAACAATTAATAAACAATTAACAATTAAAAGGTTCAATTAACAATGAACGATGAACAATGAATAATGAGCAATGAACAAAGATCAATGATCAATGAACAATGAACGATGAACAATGAACGATGAGTAATGAAAAAGGATTAATGATCTATGAACAATGCACGGTGAACAATGAATGATGAACAAGGATCAATGATCTATGAAATTTGAACGATGAACAGTGAAAAAGGATCAAATATCAATGAACAATTATCAATGTTCCCATGAACGATTAACAGTGAACAATTAATAAACAATTAACAATTAAAAAGGTTCAATTAACAATGAACGATGAACAATGAATAATGAGCAATGAACAAAGATCAATGATCAATGAACAATGAACGATGAACAATGAACGATGAGTAATGAAAAAGGATTAATGATCTATGAACAATGCACGGTGAACAATGAATGATGAACAAGGATCAATGATCTATGAAATTTGAACGATGAACAGTGAAAAAGGATCAAATATCAATGAACAATTATCAATGTTCCATGAACGATTAACAGTGAACAATTAATAAACAATTAACAATTAAAAAGGTTCAATTAACAATGAACGATGAACAATGAACGATGAGTAATGAAAAAGGATTAATGATCTATGAACAATGCACGGTGAACAATGAATGATGAACAAGGATCAATGATCTATGAAATTTGAACGATGAACAGTGAAAAAGGATCAAAATATCAATGAAAAATGAAAATTATCAATGATCCATGAACGATTAACAGTGAAACAATTAATAAACAATTAACAATTAAAAAGGTTCAATTAACAATGAACGATGAACAATGAATAATGAGCAATGAACAAAGATCAATGATCAATGAACAATGAACGATGAACAATGAACGATGAGTAATGAAAAAGGATTAATGATCTATGAACAATGCACGGTGAACAATGAATGATGAACAAGGATCAATGATCTATGAAATTTGAACGATGAACAGTGAAAAAGGATCAAATATCAATGAACAATTATCAATGTTCCATGAACGATTAACAGTGAACAATTAATAAACAATTAACAATTAAAAAGATTCAATTAACAATGAACGATGAACAATGAATAATGAGCAATGAACAAAGATCAATGATCAATGAACAATAAACGATGAACAATGAACGATGAGTAATGAAAAAGGATTAATGATCTATGAACAATGCACGGTGAACAATGAATGATGAACAAGGATCAATGATCTATGAAATTTGAACGATGAACAGTGAAAAAGGATCAAATATCAATGAACAATTATCAATGTTCCATGAACGATTAACAGTGAACAATTAATAAACAATTAACAATTAAAAAGATTCAATTAACAATGAACGATGAACAATGAATAATGAGCAATGAACAAAGATCAATGATCAATGAACAATGAACGATGAACAATGAACGATGAGTAATGAAAAAGGATTAATGATCTATGAACAATGCACGGTGAACAATGAATGATGAACAAGGATCAATGATCTATGAAATTTGAACGATGAACAGTGAAAAAGGATCAAATATCAATGAACAATGAACAATTATCAATGATCCATGAACGATTAACAGTGAACAATTAATAAACAATTAACAATTAAAAAGGTTCAATTAACAATGAACGATGAACAATGAATAATGAGCAATGAACAAAGATCAATGATCAATGAACAATGAACGATGAACAATGAACGATGAGTAATGAAAAAGGATTAATGATCAATGAACAATGCACGTGAACAATGAATGATGAACAAGGATCAATGATCTATGAAATTTGAACGATGAACAGTGAAAAAGGATCAAATATCAATGAACAATTATCAATGTTCCATGAACGATTAACAGTGAACAATTAATAAACAATTAACAATTAAAAAGGTTCAATTAACAATGAACGATGAACAATGAATAATGAGCAATGAACAAAGATCAATGATCAATGAACAATGAACGATGAACAATGAACGATGAGTAATGAAAAAGGATTAATGATCTATGAACAATGCACGGTGAACAATGAATGATGAACAAGGATCAATGATCTATGAAATTTGAACGATGAACAGTGAAAAAGGATCAAATATCAATGAACAATTATCAATGTTCCATGAACGATTAACAGTGAACAATTAATAAACAATTAACAATTAAAAAGATTCAATTAACAATGAACGATGAACAATGAATAATGAGCAATGAACAAAGATCAATGATCAATGAACAATGAACGATGAACAATGAACGATGAGTAATGAAAAAGGATTAATGATCTATGAACAATGCACGGTGAACAATGAATGATGAACAAGGATCAATGATCTATGAAATTTGAACGATGAACAGTGAAAAAAGGATCAAATATCAATGAACAATGAACAATGTTCCATGAACGATTAACAGTGAACAATTAATAAACAATTAACAATTAAAAACGTTCAATTAACAATGAACGATGAACAATGAACGATGAGTAATGAAAAAGGATTAATGATCTATGAACAATGCACGGTGAACAATGAATGATGAACAAGGATCAATGATCTATGAAATTTGAACGATGAACAGTGAAAAAAGGATCAAATATCAATGAAACATGAAAAAATTATCAATGATCCATGAACGATAACAGTGAACAATTAATAAACAATTAAAATGATTAAAAAGTTCAATTAACAATGAACGATGAAAATGAATAATGAGCAATGAACAAAGATCAATGATCAATGAACAATTGAACGATGAACATGACGATTAAAACAGTGAACAATTAATGAAACAATTAACAATATAAAGGTCAAATAACAATGAACGATGAACAATGAATAATGAGCAATGAACAAAGATCAATGATCAATGAACAATGAACGATGAACAATGAACGATGAGTAATGAAAAAGATTAATGATCTATGAACAATGCACGTTGAACAACAATGAATGATGAACGAGTGAAAAGCGATCAAATACAATGAACAATGAACAATTATCAATGTTCCATGAACGATTAACAGTGAACAATTAATAAACAATTAACAATTAAAAAGGTTCAATTAACAATGAACGATGAACAATGAATAATGAGCAATGAACAAAGATCAATGATCAATGAACAATGAACGATGAACAATGAACGATGAGTAATGAAAAAGGATTAATGATCAATGAACAATGAATGATGAACAAGGATCAATGATCTATGAAATTTGAACGATGAACAGTGAAAAAGGATCAAATATCAATGAACAATGAACAATTATCAATGATCCATGAACGATTAATCGTGAACAATTAATAAACAATTAACAATTAAAAAGGTTCAATTAACAATGAACGATGAACAATGAAAAAGATTAATGATCAATGAACAATGAATGAACAATGAAGATGAACAATGATCAATGACAATGAACAATGAACAATGAACGATGAACAATGAACGATGAGTAATGAAAAGGACAATGATCACATGAACAATGAATGATGAACAAGGATCAATGATCTATGAAATTTGAACGATGAACAGTGAAAAAGGATCAAATATCAATGAACAATGAACAATTATCAATGTTCCATGAACGATTAACAGTGAACAATTAATAAACAATTAACAATTAAAAAGTTCAATTAACAATGAACGATGAACAATGAATAATGAGCAATGAACAAAGATCAATGATCAATGAACAATGAACGATGAACAATGAACGATGAGTAATGAAAAAGGATTAATGATCTATGAACAATGCACGGTGAACAATGAATGGATGAACAATGTTGAAAAAGGATTCAAATATCAATGAACAATGAACAATTATCAATGATCCATGAACGATTAACAGTGAACAATTAATAAACAATTAACAATTAAAAAGGTTCAATTAACAATGAACGATGAACAATGAATAATGAGCAATGAACAAAGATCAATGATCAATGAACAATGAACGATGAACAATGAACGATGAGTAATGAAAAAGGATTAATGATCTATGAACAATGCACGGTGAACAATGAATGATGAACAAGGATCAATGATCTATGAAATTTGAACGATGAACAGTGAAAAAGGATCAAATATCAATGAACAATTATCAATGTTCCATGAACGATTAACAGTGAACAATTAATAAACAATTAACAATTAAAAAGGTTCAATTAACAATGAACGATGAACAATGAATAATGAGCAATGAACAAAGATCAATGATCAATGAACAATAAACGATGAACAATGAACGATGAGTAATGAAAAAGGATTAATGATCTATGAACAATGCACGGTGAACAATGAATGATGAACAAGGATCAATGATCTATGAAATTTGAACGATGAACAGTGAAAAAGGATCAAATATCAATGAACAATTATCAATGTTCCATGAACGATTAACAGTGAACAATTAATAAACAATTAACAATTAAAAAGATTCAATTAACAATGAACGATGAACAATGAATAATGAGCAATGAACAAAGATCAATGATCAATGAACAATGAACGATGAACAATGAACGATGAGTAATGAAAAGGATTAATGATCTATGAACAATGCACGGTGAACAATGAATGATGAACAAGGATCAATGATCTATGAAATTTGAACGATGAACAGTGAAAAGGATCAAATATCAATGAACAATTATCAATGTTCCATGAACGATTAACAGTGAACAATTAATAAACAATTAACAATTAAAAAGGTTCAATTAACAATGAACGATGAACAATGAACGATGAGTAATGAAAAAGGATCAATGATCAATGAACAATGCACGGTGAACAATGAATGATGAACAAGGATCAATGATCTATGAAATTTGAACGATGAACAGTGAAAAAGGATCAAATATCAATGAAAAATGAAAAATTATCAATGATCCAATGAACGATTAACAGTGAACAATTAATAAACAATTAACAATTAAAAAGGTTCAATTAACAATTGAACGATGAACAAATGAATAATGAGCAATGAACAAAGAATGAACAAAGATCAATGATCAATGAACAATGAACGATGAACAATGAACGATGAGTAATGAAAAAGGATTAATGATCTATGAACAATGCACGGTGAACAATGAATGATGAACAAGGATCAATGATCTATGAAATTTGAACGATGAACAGTGAAAAAGGATCAAATATCAATGAACAATTATCAATGTTCATGAACGATTAACAGTGAACAATTAATAAACAATTAACAATTAAAAAGGTTCAATTAACAATGAACGATGAACAATGAATAATGAGCAATGAACAAAGATCAATGATCAATGAACAATAAACGATGAACAATGAACGATGAGTAATGAAAAAGGATTAATGATCTATGAACAATGCACGGTGAACAATGAATGATGAACAAGGATCAATGATCTATGAAATTTGAACGATGAACAGTGAAAAAGGATCAAATATCAATGAACAATTATCAATGTTCCATGAACGATTAACAGTGAACAATTAATAAACAATTAACAATTAAAAAGATTCAATTAACAATGAACGATGAACAATGAATAATGAGCAATGAACAAAGATCAATGATCAATGAACAATGAACGATGAACAATGAACGATGAGTAATGAAAAAGGATTAATGATCTATGAACAATGCACGGTGAACAATGAATGATGAACAAGGATCAATGATCTATGAAATTTGAACGATGAACAGTGAAAAAGGATCAAATATCAATGAAAAATGAACAATTATCAATGATCCATGAACGATTAACAGTGAACAATTAATAAACAATTAACAATTAAAAAGGTTCAATTAACAATGAACGATGAACAATGAATAATGAGCAATGAACAAAGATCAATGATCAATGAACAATGAACGATGAACAATGAACGATGAGTATTGAAAAAGGATTAATGATCTATGAACAATGCACGGTGAACAATGAATGATGAACAAGGATCAATGATCTATGAAATTTGAACGATGAACAGTGAAAAAGGATCAAATATCAATGAACAATTATCAATGTTCCATGAACGATTAACAGTGAACAATTAATAAACAATTAACAATTAAAAAGGTTCAATTAACAATGAACGATGAACAATGAATAATGAGCAATGAACAAGGATCAATGATCAATGAACAATAACA
>JPXE02000229.1:0-26937 GCA_000753965.2 Amaranthus hypochondriacus | reverse complement strand
CCTAAAGAGTATTTGCTGCGGGATTACCTAAGAACCGCAGCATATAATGGTTCTAATAATTAGTTGTTTTTTTTTATTTGGCCTAAACTTATTTGCTGCGGTTTTAAGTGTGAACCGCAGCCTTTATATTTTTGTTTTAATTATCTGCTGCGTATTTTTAAAACCGCAGCAGATGTTGCGCAGCAAATGTAATTTTTTCCACTAGTGGTTCATCAGATGGGATAAGCCTTCCAAGGGAGACTAGCTCATTCGTGATGTTCGTGAACCTAGTAAACATTTCTTGAATGCTTTCTTTAGGTTCCATAACAAATCTTTCATATTTGGACATGAGCAAGTCAATCTTGGAACGCTTGACTTCACTCGTTCCTTCGTGGGTTACCTCCAGCAGATCCCAAATTTGTTTTGCTGATTTGCATCCCATAATGCGATTATGTTCATTTGGACCAAGCCCACAATGAAGTAATTTGATAGCAAGAGCATTCATCTCCTTCTTTTGAAAATCTTCTTTCTCATATTCTGTAATGGGTTTAGGAACAATCTCGTTATTGGAGTTGGTAGTAGTTACCTCAAAATCTCCAACTTCGATGACTCTCCAAACTTGATAGTTTTCGGCTTTGATGAAGATCTCCATCCTGTTTTTCCAATAGGTATAAAATTTGCCATCGAACATTGGTGGTCTCTGAATAGAGTACCCTTCTTCCATGCGCTCGTTCATTTTCATCATCTCTAATGCACCAAGATACGGCTCTCAGGGTTTCCTGATTTAATGAGGAACAAGGCTCTGATACCAATTGTAGAAACTCTTAGAGATAATGAACTGTAACAAGAGGGGGGGGTGATTTGTTACTGTGCCCTAGGAGTATTTTTGCCCTATTTTCTTGCGGAATTTTAATAATAAAAATACTCAAAGCAAATTAAAGAAAACTTAAGGAATACAAGAATTTCACTTCTCTTATTAATTTTATGTAAATACAATTCTCTATTACATAAAACTAATTCTCCTTCTCTTCTCTTCTCTAAATTCTCTTCTTCTCTTTCTCTTCTCGGTTCTCCTTCTTGTTTTCTTTTCTCTCTTTACAAAATTCTCTCAATTCCCCTTAGACTTACCCAAGTCTAATTACAAATTCTCTCAAATAAACCCGTACAAGATTTCTCTAAAATGGATGAACAAAACAAGAATAGCACAAGGAAATTTTGTGGAATTAATAAGCGATTAAAGAACACTCAAGATTTCCTCTTCTTGATTTTTGGATCTCACGAAGGGTTTGGCCAAAATAAATTCTCTCTTTGTTGATCGCCAAATGTGCCGGTTGTATAAAGTTGTTTATATATACTCATGAGAACTCTTAAGCCCATAAACCCATGATTTAATGATGTGGGATCAGTGGGCATTATCCGTTAAGAGTACTTGGAGGTTACTCCAAGTCCTTTTTGTCTTTTAGCTAAAAATAGCCAAGATCCTAATTCTTAGGAGATATTTTAGGACTTAATATTTTAATGAGTGTTTATTTTAATTCCAAGTTATTCCTTGTGCAGCCTTGACTTATTCATTCGTACAACAAAAATAAAAAGAAAACTAATAATTATTTTTCTTAATAGATTCGTTGACTAATTCTCTGACGGTTGACCTGGGAACACTGCACTGTCTCCGTTTTGACAGTCTTTGATTTTGACCAATCTGGAACTGGTCCATGTGACTTATTTGGCTTTGACTTTGACTTCGACACGCAATGCTCTTTGCACAACCTTCTTTAGGTACCATCGACGATTATGATAATCGGATATATGACCTAACACATCAATCTCAAAACGTAATACGTTTGTTTATAAATGTTTTAAGTTATCATCAAAACCAAATGGGCCCACAATGTGCAAAACATGTGCACTATTTTAAACAAAAAAAAAACAACAAACAACAAATTAAAGCTGCTGTCATAATTTCTTGCGAGCGGGTGACCTTGTACCCCTTCTCTTACTATCTTCTCGTACTTAAAAATGGACTCCCAATAGCTTGATGGAAAGTCCCTAGTGTAGAGATTCCAAATCTACCCATGGTGTCCCCAAAGATGCTCAGGTTTGCTTTGCGTGATGTCTGCAAGGTGGGCTGGTCAGCGAGTGTGTTGATGTTTTGTTTTGGCCCTTTTTCTTCTTATTGTTGTCTTTGTATTGGTCATGGTCTTGCACTTGCACATTTTTTCCATTCGCCCCTTTTTTTGAAGGAATTGCCCTCAATTCTAAGTCCTCCATGAGCTCATGGTATTGTTTGTTGAGCACATTTACTATTGTTGATCTTTTGATCTGGACCTCTTTCTAAGTTGCTGTATATTCTGATTTTATACCATACCAAGGCTGCTGTTGTACTCTTAAGTTTCTCCCCATGTATACCAATGTCAACCAGCATGTAAGAATCAAAGTTCTTGCTCTTACTTGCATAATTATCCAAACCCATATGTTAACTAAACTAACCAAATTGATTAGCTTGCTTGTGTTGCCAGAACTCCAATTAATTTGTTGTATTTTACCCTTCTTAACAAAAACTCTACCTCGAATCTTTGTAGGATTAAATTCAACAAATCTACTCACAAGAACACACTCCAAATAAGGTGATTTTTTTGGCACAAAATCCCCCTTAACAAACCCATATTTACTAGCTTGCTCAATTTGTAAATCATACCCTAATCTTGGATCATAGTCAACTACTTCACAACACTTTATGGCAAAATCATCCTTCTCTATGCAAATTGTATCAATGACCCTTTCAAGATCTTTAAGACATTCACCACAAGTTTTTTCAACATCTCCTTTAAGATCCTCAATCATCTCCACCAAAGGTGTTTCAACAACCTCTTGAAGACTCTCAACATTCTCTACACAAGGTGTTTTAACCACTTTTTCAAGATCATCAATCATCTCATCACAAGGTGCATCAAGAACTACCTCACCATCGGATTCTTGTATTTCAGAAGCATTCTCACCATTTGATTCTTGACTAACATCCTGAGATTGAACCAATGATGTTTGTTCCTCAACATGCTTGGGGATGACCTCAACTTTAATCCTAGGCGGATTAGCATAAGGGTCATACTCACGAACAATCACAATTTTTGAGTCACCATGTTTCTTTTGTAATCTTCGTTGGTATTTCTCCTTCTCTTCATAGAGACCCACATTTCTATAGATTTTTTGTTCTTAAATCCAAACATGGCCTAACTGATCTGAATAATGCTTGTACATACCCCTATCACGTTTTTGTATACACGCTAGTTGCATTTTTCTAATGTTTTCCTCCTCAATCTTCAATTTGCTTAGAACAAATTTATCAACAACATAAGTCATACTCTCCTTTCTTTCATTTATGCTCATGTGTACTTTTGATGAATCCATACTCTAAGACTCAATAAGGGAAGAAAAGAGAAGAAAGGAAAAGAAAAGAAAATTTGTGCAAGAAAGGAAAAATCAGAAACTTTTAAAGTTTACACATCAATTTTTCAGATTTTGTGTGTATCCCTTTTTCTACTGTGAACCCCACCAAAAAAACCTTCACTATTGATGAAATTTGGTGACAATAAAATCCAAGATGTCTACCAATTCCTCCAATTGAAAACACTCAAAAATACTATGTGTTTTAATCACAATGCACTTTTCCCTACACACATACAGTCTGAATTATCTCTGTGACCTTTGGTCAAACATACTTACGCATCTTTTTTTCTACAACTCCAATGATTGCACAAAAGGACTCCCCAAATACGAGACTCAAAATTAATCAATGTGAAAAAAAAATGAAAAAGACTCCAAAATGATGGATAAAAAGATAAAATACAGAAAACCAAAGAAAACTTCAGTTATTCTGTACTTTGCAAAAACACTATGAATGGGTCTTTCAAGAAACCTATCAAACGTATTGAAAAGTGCAAAAAAAAATGTGTTTTAATTAATATGGGATATTTATTGATAATGTGGTCAAAAATGAAAGGCAAAGGAAAGGTTCTTGATGAGTTTACGAAGATAACTCACCAAGGTACTGAGAATTGCTTGATTCTGGCAGCCGGTAAAGAAAAATGGATATCTCCTTCTCTACTCTGCCAATTACCCTAAATCCAAAGCCCAAAGTTCCCTAACTTCATGTAGAATATGGGGTAAAAACAGTTTTTAGAAACTCCCACAAAATATCCTCCAAATCGATCAAATTTTCAGACCCCAAAACTGACAGATTCTGAAAATTTTCCCACTTCAATTTCTTGGTATTTTTTCTTCTGTGCGTACCTTGCCCTCTTCATGTGCCGTGCTCTGATACCAAATGAAGTGTAACGGGTGATGGGAAGCCTTCCTCCCATGTCTTGTTGTCTTCTCGTGATTGGAAATGGGGCCCCCAATGTCTTGATGGAAAGATCCTAGTGTGGAGATTCCATCTCTTCCTCCCATGTCCTATAGTGTTGATGATTGAGCTCTGCAACACCCCTTCAAGGTGGGTTGTCCACTTGCTGTGCTGCTGTTCTGTTTTGGCCCTTTTTTCTTCTTATTGTTGTCTTTGTCTTGGTCATGGTCTTGCACTTCCACATTTGTTCCACATAATTACGTTAAACAACTTACAAAATATTCACTTGATTATTGAGCATTTCTAACAAGCTCCCACTTCTTCAAAAACAAGTTTAATAGAGTTGTAGGACTCCACCCACTAACTCCCACTTGCTCCAACAAGTTGTGAATCTCAAATCCTTTTTCAACTTAAGTTTTAATCAAACATAAGGTAAGAACAACTGTCATCCTTATTTGGTCTGATCATATTCCTCGGACTCATGAGATGAACTTAAAAACAAATGATTATCTCCATAATCTATTTGAGCATTGCCATGCATTTTACAGTTCCAACTCTCCGAGTGTCCTGAGACTAATAACCCCAAAGGGGTATGACAATTCCATCTTATCCTTCCTCGATTCGCTATGCAATTCATAGAATTCCTGAGTACAACCCTTATAGCCCCCTTCTACGGCATGACGTTAGACTGCATCAAAGAACAATAATTCTCACACACGAAGTCAGTGTGAAACTCAGGTCTAAGGATTCTATTTATAAGTTAATTTGAGATATTCTTATGACGCCGGTGTTCTTAAAGAATACTCAAAAGCGGGTCATGTCCAAATAGAAATACTCAACCTCTATCAATGTAATTAATTAGACATCCAATGTCTCTATGAGTTATGAACGCGATCATCAATCAACAACATTCTGACCATTATAGGTAATTAGCGTCCAACTCAACGACCTGGCCAGGGACCTAAAATAATCCAAGTTCTCTAGTTCTCATTATAGGGTTCATTTGTCAGATCACATCCAACAACCCATATAGACTTTATATATTATGATTGAACTTTACTTAATTCAAAACCAAAACTAAGAAAATAAGTTAGAAACTTTATTAGCACTACAAAAAAACAAGGCATTTTGTGACGCTTTTTTTGACACTTTGCAACGCTTAAAAGCGTCGCAATATAGCTTTGCGACGCTTCGCGAAAGCGTTGTAATTTTCAATGTCGCTATTTACCGACACTTCAAAAAGCGTCACAATTGTCACCAATTAGGACGCTTTTTGATGTCCTTTTTTGTATCTTCTTCGGACGCTTTTAGTGTCAAAATTCACATTTGCGTCGCTTTTTGGCGTCGGTAATTGTCATTTTGCGCCAATTTTTTATGTCTCATTATCATTTTACGACGCTTTTAAATGTCGATATTTGTCAATTAGCGACACTTGTAGTGTCACAATTTGCCAATTAGTGACACTTATAGCATCACTATTTGTCTTTATAAGATACATTTAAGCCAATATTTGTCTTTTTACGACGCTAAATAGCGTCACTATTTGTCTTATTACGACGCTTATAAGCGTTGCTATCTACGCTTGTGTCATTTTTTGCGATACATTATAGCGTCACTATTTGTCTTATTACGACGCTTATAAGCGTCGCTATCTACGCTTGTGTCATTTTTGCGACACATAAAAGCGTCACTATCTGCAATATTGTGACGCTTCTTGATGTCATCATCTATAGTTTGTGATGCTTTTAGTTCAATCACAAATTTATTTAATTGACAAATTATAACGTATAACCATCAAAAATTCAGAATATATTAAACACCAAGAATCTATCACATATTTGTATAAATATTACAAAATACCAAACAACTTTAAAGAATTTCTATATAAAATTAAAATATCAACAACAATAAAAATGTTTCTGCACTAAGGACGACCGATGATGCTCAAATATAATTTGACTTGCAATGTTGTGTGTAGAACGTTTGGCTCTCGAATCAATTGAATTTGCAATGCACCTCTACGTACTATGATCACATTCCTGTATTTAATTAAAAAACATTTTATTTAATAAAACGCAAATATAATATAGTAAAAGAGAAAACAATAAATAAAGAATCAAAACGAATATCATCTACATGATTCTATTGAAGACTGAAGAATAGTAACACGTAACAAAACCACGGATTGGTATAATGACTTGCAGAAGAACACAACCGCCAAACTTCAATAAGATGAGACATTATGATTTAATTTTCCAATATAATTTAATAGATTAGAAAATTTTATTCAAGAAAAAAAGAAATTTAAAATATAGCAGATATCATACAGATTAAGTCCTAGGAATTTTCAACAGCTCAAGATATACACAAAAGTGTAACAAGCCTTATTGACAGATTCATCAAAATAAGAAAATTTAAACAATGATGGGAGAATTTAAGATCATTTCATTTCGAAGAAAGACTTGTTAACATAATCATCAAACTAAAGGGAACATGTTAAGCACTTGTTGCATCAAGCTAAAGAAGACAGACAACACACAAAATAAACCCCTTGTTGTTTCTAAGAACTGCACTAAAGGGAAATCAATAATCAAAAACGTATATTGATGAATGATCAGAAATTTATTCTAAGGGAAAAGGAGTTGGGTGGACACTATTTGTAGTCATTAGTCATCACCCCATTAATTTGTATATATTGATGAATGAACAGTTAAATTGTATATTGATGAAAACTGTTGTCTGTTACTACTCGTATGTATAATGTAGTATTTGACTGAACAGTTAAATTGGGAGTATTTGACTGATTTTGTGCACATTAAAACTACGAGACAACTGCACATAGCAAAACCAAGAGGCGACAACAACCAAACAACCACACTCCCTCGCAAACCATCGTAACAGCAACATCATAAGACAACACCAACGAAAAAGCAACAGCAGCAACAGCACAAGACGGAGCCAATGAAAAAACAAAAATAGCAACCACAAAACCCCAAGACAACAGAAATAAAACGACAACAACTAAACAAAACCAATAACCACAATAGCATTTTTTTTAACAAAGACGCACCACAAACCAACAAGGAACAATAAAAAGAAAGTGCTAACCTCATGATTATTAGCGTTTAGTGTTGATTCTGCAAGATCCAATATTTGTGATGAAACATTTCCATTGCGAATGGCCTTTAGAACTTCTGCAAATCCAGAAGTAACTGACTTGAAGGAAGCTAGAATAGCCCGATTTTCAGCTCTTAAGCTCTCCATTTCAACATTTAGATTATTTGCTTCCTCATGTCTTTCACGGCTTACCAAACTTTGAGGTCCAAACACGTCACTTTGCTTCACACCAAAGCCATAGTTCAAAGGACGCTTTGGAGTTTTTTCTCCATACATAAGGTCATTGAAAACAGAGTTTTCAATCTCCACTTGAGACTTGGAAGAAGAAGCAAGTTGTTCATCAACCTTCGCCTTTGCCTTCTCCTGCAAACAATATGAGTAAAAATTGATGGTTTCTCATTTTATAACGACATTTACATAAAATTTTGCATTGATGAAATATAATATGATATCTTTACATACTATAAATTGTCCAGAAATTGTTCCCTCTTTGAAGCTCCCATCCTTCTTCGTATAAACAGTTTCATAAAACTTCAACTCACTAATTGTTTCTTTTGATTTTTCCTACAAATATAGATAAGTCCTCCTAAAAAACATTCAATAGAATAAAACAAATCTAGTGTAATGGCTACTTGAAGAAAAAAACTCATACAAAGACAGCTCTCCGATTAGCAAAGCTTGTAGCACCACTGGTGTGTGAATGAGCATGGGACACGCGTGCTTGTTTACCAATTTTTGAGTATTTCTGATTCAACAAAAAAATAATGTTAGCTTCAATTGGATTTCTCAAATGTAACATGTCGAAAAAAATCATGGATAGTTTTGTAATTATAACCAGTCCATCAGATGAAAGCCAATAATCCACCAATGCTTCCCAGTTGAGTCTTTTAATTCCGATAGGACATTGTGCATAATTCTCTTCTTTTGATAGTGTTTGATCAAAATGATTCCTCTTCAGGCTATATCTATGTTGCCTCCATACTTTACCAACTCTTTTTAAAATAGCTGAATCATATGCCGCCCCCTCAGGTAGGAGAAAATGTTGCTAGAAAAAAAAATTATCATATTATATTTATAAAAAATTAACAAAAATAATCTTAGTTAACAAGAAGCTAACACCTACCCTAACAAGTTTAAGAATTTCAGCTTTAGAAGAGTTTCTGAGCTCATGCCAATTCTTCAATTCAATAGGACAATATGTATCCCTTTTCGCAATATTCCCAAGGAAATGCATAAGTACATTACCACCTTTACCAATTGGTTGATGCATAGTATTGAAGTTGACAATGTATCTTAAATTTGTGTCATTCCATACAACATGGTGCTGAATTGTACCATACGCAATGCCTCGATTTCCATTATCATCTAACAAAAAATAAGAAATAATTAAAACTAAGGTAACACACACAGAAAGAAACAAGAGGCTAATAATCTAACACCCAAAAGCAACAATAAATCAATCCCACACATTAAAACGTAATGATAAAACAGCATCAATCAATTAAGATTTTCCATTTACTTTAATGTACCAAAAAGCAAGTGACAGCTTTAAACAATTTGATAACCCTTCACCAGCCTGCACTTGCAAATTGAGAAGTATCATTTTCAGAATGTCACACTCATGAGCTATGTCAAAAGACAAATAACAAGAAATTAGGTTGACCTAATTACCTAAATATACAAAAAACATTTCTCAACCAACCAACCGTAGCTAAAATGGAGATATCAAAATAATCCACCAACCGTAGCTAAAATAATCCACCAACCATAGCTAAAATAATCCACAATGGTAAGGGTAAAATAATTAGGTTGACCTAAGTCAAAATATATACAAATGTTAAATCACCCTGAATTATATAGAAAAGCTTTAATACAAAAATACTTCTTATCAAAGTGACATTATAAATGGTAATTGGTAAAGGGTATATACCTATTGTCGCAACACTTTCCATTTCATCAAAAGGAACAGTTGTGGGCCAATCTTTGATCAAAAGACGATGCCTAGGTTTTGAGGTTTTAGATTTAGGCATAGTTGTGCTTCTACTTGGTTCTATGTTTGAGTCTTCATCCTCATTTGATCTTTCATTCTCATCGTGATTAGTAGGCATTCCTTGTGTTGGTGAAGGTGGTGGTGAAAGATTAAGGGAAGGTGGAGAAGGCACCCTAGATGTTGTGGTTTTACGCACATAAGAAGAGGACATAGATTGTGCTGGCGAAGTGGAAGGTGGAGACTGCAGCTGAGAAGTTGTGGTTTTACGCACATGAGAAGTGATCCTAGACTCTTGTGGTGCCTTACGAGAAGTTTGTGGCAAAACGGTATCTCCTATAGTCTTTCGAAATGCAACAACTTTGGATTTAGGTGGATGTGATGGCTTAGGAAGAGGTATTTGAGGGATTGAAGGCTGTGATGTCATAACTAGAGATGAGTCAGTTGCCTTTAAAGTTGGAGGGGAGAATGGTCCCCATTTATTTGAGACCTTGCTTGATAGTTTAGGAGACTTGGTTAATTCTCTCGATTCAACCCTAGATTCTGATATATTCGCAATCCCACCAATATCTCCAAATGTTCGTTTACTTCGAAAACTCATCTTAGCACCTGTGTTGCAAGAAAATAAACCAATATTTAATTAGAACTGTAATTCAAGCTTTAAATGCTAAACAACATCAACAACTTCATATGTCAACTATAAATCTTATAATACCATAAATCAAAAGTATTATGAAACCTGAACAATGCAAGAAATCTTTCAAAACCTTAATCACTTATCACTGTAATTTCTCATCAGAGCATCTTCGATGGATTCATCAGTTACATGTCTCTCAAAACCTTAATCACTTATCACCGTAATTTCACATCAAAGCATCTTCAATGAATCCTTCGATTACATGCAAAATGTTACTAAGTTTCTAAAATGTGATTGAAAAAGTAACAGAACTATTATGGTAGAACCCATTCAAAATTGTTAATAAGACAAACCTATGAAATTCAACAAAATCTAAAACCAATTTCAAAGCACACAAGTCAATTTCAAACAAAATAGGTATTTTATGTTGAATTCAAACCTTTGACTGCTTCATGCAAAACAAATATAGGAACCTACCACTAAAAATAAAAACAAAGAGAATTAAAATTACCATGAGGAAAATATACTCAACTTGACTCGGATTGTTGTACATATAACAATGAATAATATATATAAGAAAATGCTTCATAAGAACAAATCACCATGAAAATAATCAAAGAAAAAATCTAAAAATTGTTAATTACACATTAAGTTTTGTGGTTTACTCAAACAAGTCTCTAGGTCTAGTCTTAACAACATGAGACCATCCTTTTCTTTTTTCATCTTCAACATAAAACACTTGTTTTCCTTGACATGAAAATACAAAAGGATCATCATGCAAACGGTGGCCAGTATGCATCAATTTTGAGAAATTGACACATACACCCCCATGTGCATATGTTTGTACGCCCCTATGAATGTCCACCCAATCGCATTGGAATAACACAACTTTATGTGCTCCGTAATAATTCAACTCATATATCTCTTTCACTTTTCCATAGTATGCCTCTCCATCTGCTTCAACCATAATTCCGGAGTTTTGTGTTTTCAACTTTAAATCACGATCCAAAACAAGGAACTTATATCCATTGACCATGAATCCTTTAAATTTTTTGGCATGACAACTCAATCCACCTGCTAAAGCGTTTCTTAGCTTTCCAACTTCTGTACTTGTGTCGAAGAAACGAGCCTACCATGACACAATGTTGATTGATTACAAACATATTTATATGTTTAGTGAGTGTTATAAACAACATTATAAGAACAAAATTAACCTGACTTCGCAGCCATTCTCCATATTCATTGATTATCCACTCGGATTTGTCGCTCTCATCGATCGAATCGCGTATATTATTCATTTGTCGCTTTTCAAGCAAAAACTCACTTCAAGGAAAAAATAAAGTGAATTATAGTCATGTATTATTCTTTGTAAGTATAAAAGTTAAATAAATAGCTACTTACTCCAAAACGTCATTCATCTCCTCTGAGTGAAGTAAAACATAACGATGAGCTTGTTTTAAACTTTGCTCATTAAGGCGTACATGAACCTGATTTCCGACCACTCGACCACCAGTATTAAACAAATAATTGCTTGAACACGAAGGATCATCATCAATTCTTGGAGGTCTATTGAAAACAGTCTCAACACCTTCAAGGAATCTAGAACAAAATGTGATCGTCTCCTCCAACTTATAACCTTCAGCAATTGATCCTTCTGGTTGTGCTTTATTACTTACATATGATTTCAAATGGGACAAGTACCTTTCCATAAAATCATTTATGATTATAATATTAAAAAAACTTAATCATTAAAAAAGCCAAAAAAAAATTTATAAGAAATGTACCTCTCAATAGGATACATCCATCTATATTGTACCGGTCCACCAAGCCTAACCTCTTCCACTAAGTGAATTAGTAAATGAACCATACTTGTGAAAAATGTTGGCAAAAATTCCATTTCCAATTCACATAGGATTAAAATAATCCTTTCTTCAAGAGAATTCAACTCACTCAAATGTAAAGTTGTGGAGCACAAAGATTTGAAGAAGGAGGATAGGTTAGCGAGCAAATCAATCACTTTGGTCGAGTTCGAAGCCCTTAAAGCAACAGGAAGGATATCTTGCATAAAGACATGGTTGTCATGACTCTTAAGATTGACCAACTTTCTCTTCTGGAAGTTCACGCATTTAGAGAGGTCCGAACTATATCCATCAGGAACCCTAATTTTGTGCACCACTTTCAAGAACCTATCTATTTCTTTTGGACTCATAGAATATGAAGCATCTGGCATTAATAGCTCTCCTTTGGAATTGTGTTTAAGCCAAAGTTCTTTCTTTATCCCCAATTCTTTGAGAGCTTCCCTACTTTTCACACCATCTCTTCTTTTCTCCATATCCAAAATAGTTGCTAAAATATTATCACATACATTCTTTTCGATGTGCATCACATCTAGATTGTGTCGCAGAAGATTATGTTCCCAATATTCCAAATCAAAAAAGATGCTTCTCTTTGTTCCAAATACATTTTCATTATCATCATCATCATCATTATCTCCAACATCATCATCTTCTATCCCACCTTCACGGTCTCTAGGTCTTTGCTTTCTTTTCTTCTTCTTGTTCTCCATATTTCTCGCCTTTCCATACACATATCCAACTTTAAGTTGCTCTCTTAAAATCTCAGTTCCAGTTGGACGTGTCGGAGCATTGCCATGCTCTTCCGTTCCATCAAACTTTTCACTCTCAAATCTATAAGGGTGATTTGCACATAACCATTTTCGATGCCCCACATAACAAATCTTTCCCCCAAATCTATAACAAGGTGTCAAATTTGTGCAATAAGGACATGCTTTATATCCTTTAGTGCTCAAACCCGATAGCATTGCATAAGCAGGAAAGTCATTAATAGTCCAAAGCAAAGCCGCTCGCAAATTAAATCTTTCACGATTATAAGCATCATAAGCATCAACCCCACTCCACAACAATTGCAATTCCTTCACTAAGGGTTGTAAATACACATCAATGTCATTTCCAGGACTCGATTTTCCTGGAATAATCATGGATAAAATGAACGAATATTGTTTCATGCATAACCACGGTGGAAGGTTATAAGGAATCAACACCACAGGCCATGTACTATAAGTTGAGTTCATCAAACGATATGGATTAAACCCATCACTTGCAAGACCTAATCGAACACTACGAGGATCTAAGGAAAAATCACCATACCGTTCATCAAAGCGTTTCCATGCTAAGCCATCGGCCGGATGCCTTAACTTCCCATCATCCTCTTGTTCCGAATGTCTTTTCTCATGCCATCTCATATCTTCAGCTGTTTTAAGTGACATGTACATTCTTTTAAGTCTAGGAATAAGAGGAAAGTATCGCATCACCTTTGCTGGAATACCTATCCTACACATAAGTGTACCATCTCTACCCTGGACCATCTTCCACCTCGATGCCCCACAAACATAACAATTATTTTCCTCTATAAATTCACCCAAAACAAGAACAATCATTCGGACAAGCGTGAATCTTTTCATAATCTAAGCCTAAGTCTTTTATCATTTTCGTACTTTCATAATAATTTTTTGGAAAGTCCATCATTTGGGGAAAGGCATCTAATTGAAGTTTAAGGTTCATATTAAAAGATTCAATGGACCAATGATGCATACATTTCAAGTGAAATAAGTGTAGAAGATAAGACAATTTCGAAAAACTTTTGCATCCCTCATAAAGTGGCTCGTTAGACAACTCAAATAACTTCTTATATTTGTCATCTTCAAAGGAGGTTGAATCATTAGTCAAAACCTCAAAAGACTCCTCAATATATTCATCATTTTCTTGATCATCACATTGCATGTCATTGGAAGGTGCATCAACACCAAAAGTTGATTTTAAAAGTCCATTCATATCATCTCGGCCTACTGAAGCTATTGTGTTATCGACATATCCTTGGCTACTACTCACTTCATCATTCACACTACTATTACCATGAAAAAACCATTTTTTGTATGGCTTATAAAACCCTTTGAACAAAATATGCGATTCTACTTGGTTTATAGGAAACCACTTCCCATTTTTACATTTTTTGCATGGACAAAGAATTACTCCCTCAATATGACCCACCTTAGCAAAGTCAATGAATTCCATGCAACCAGCAACATAGTCGGGGTGACCAACAGGTAAATCAATCCAACTTGTATCCATTCTAGATAATTTAAACAATTACATAAAGGTCAGCTGATAAGCTTATTTTTAAGCGTATAAAATCTTCCAATTAAGTAACCAAATTGCTTATGGTTGTCCACATTAATTAAAAAATCATAAATTATATTATGATATGAACACAAAATATGAAGTAAAAAAATAAGAATTACAATACTAAGAACTAAATCTAAACAAAAAGACTACACATACAAACAAACTAACTACACATAGGATAACATTAAAGAAGCATCAAGAAAGCATTATCGAATCATTGGTCATGAATTTTTACTCTTAACACACATTCCTATTCAAAAGGAATCCTAACTATATGCACAGCTACTAACGTTAATATAAAAGAGCAATCAACAAAGTGTTGTGTATCAAAACAAGCACGCGACAACAACTGCTACACTAGCTACAACTAACACTGAAATTCATTTACAACATAACCAGCAACCTTCATTAGATTAACAACTACACACTTAATTTGTATGAATCTTTCAATTATGACATAAATTGATAATACCACACGGACAGTCGAATAAATTGCAAATCTTTCAAATTAACAAATTTTCCCTACAAGCTTTTCTATGCTGATGCGTTTATTTCTTCCCACAAAGCTATCACATAAATTTTCAAACATAGCAATATTACTCAAAACAATAATGGCATTAAGAAATATCAGAAATAGAAAAGATTAGTAGTGTAGATTAAGAAATGAATAACAAACAATACAATTCAATTTTCTGAATAACAAATAAAAATAAATTAGTAGTGTATATTAGAAACCATAAATAAACGAAAAATACAAATCAGGTTTGCAAATTAGGATTCGATTTTCATATTAAGAGATGACTAACCTTGAGTAGATCTTCAATGGAGTAATTCAAGATCCAATTCCAGTATAAATACTCCTTTAACGCGGGGGAAATGACTGAAATAATTAAAGAATCAAACTTATTTCAATTAATTTGTTATTATTAACAATTACTGAAATTAAATAATTAAACACACGATGTGTACAATCATGCTTCTTTAATGTTCAACCAGTAATTTCTTGATGCTCTTTTAATTTTCTCCTTAAAACTTGAGTAATTAACAATTACTAAAATAATTAACAATTTTAGTATAAAGGTTAACAATCAAGAAAGCATCAAGGTTAACAATTACTGAAATAATGTTCACCTTAAAACTTGATGCTTATTTCAAAGTAGTTATTATTAACAATTACTGAAATAATTAAACTTTAGTAGATCTTCAACCAGTAATTTCAATAGATGACTAACCTTGAGTTTATCAGAAATTTGGGAAGAAATAAACGCTCCAGTTTAAAGAACAAAATCAAGAGATGATGTGGGTATCACAGTGCAAATGAACAAAATCAAAATGCTCCAATTCCAGTTTAAAGACTCGAATAGCGTCGGTTATCAGATGTAGGTGTCACCGAATTCTCCAATTCAGGTACACAGAAGTAGTTTCAGGACGATCAGGTACAGTATACAAAGAAATAAATAAACGCACACGATGAAGATGGTGGAGCAGTTACATGGAGAAGAAATAGGCAAAATAACCGGGTGGTGGCTTTTCAATTCAGTTCGCGAAAAAATGTTAAATTTTTATACAATTTTAGTCGCTTTTTCAAAGAGTGCGGTTATTTCCCATTTTATTTTATTTAATTTCATTTAAAAACCGACACTTCTATAAAGCGTCGGACTAAAAGTGTCCAAAAATCCCTTGTTTTCTTGTAGTGTAGATAATCATAAAACTTACATTATATCACATTAAAATATTATCAATGTAACATATCAAATATATCTCATATATATATATATATTCGACATCTAAACTTATTCTATAATGAGTTTGATGCCCATATTAGACACATGTTTCTCATGCTTAGTCTGAGACAATGGTCTAGTCAACGAATCTGCAATATTGTCATCCGTAGATATTTCGCACACTTCAACGTCATTCCTGGCCACGATTTCTCGCAGCAGATGAAATTTTCTAAGCACATGTTTGGACTTTATGTGTGATCTAGGTTCTTTTGCTTGTGAAATAGCCCCATCATTATCACAATATAATTTAATTGGACCAGCAACACTAGAAACCACACCAAGCTCAGAAATAAAATTTCGAATCCAGACGGCTTCCTTTGCTGCTTCGGCTGCAGCAATATACTCAGCTTCAGTTGTAGAATCAGCTACATTGCTCTGTTTGGAACTTTTCTGTTTGAAATCATCCTTGTCTGTTTGAAAACTAGCATCCGTGTAACCCTTTACACATAATTCAAATTCACCTCCAAAAACCAAGAACTTATCCTTAGTCCTGTTAAGGTACTTTAAGATATTCTTGACCGCTATCCAATGGTCATTACCAAGACACGATTGGTATCTGCTCGTCATGCTCAAAGCACACAAAACATCTGGTCGGGTACATATCATAGCATACATGATAGATCCAATAGCTTAAGCGTATGGAATCTTACTCATCTTCTCCAGCTCATCAAGTGTCATTGGACACTGTATCTTGCTAAGAGATATGCCATGATACATGGGGAGAAAACCCTTTTTAGAGTTTGTCATATTGAACCTATCAAGGACCTTCTCAATATAAGTCTTTGACTAAGCCCAATCATCCGTTTTGATCTATCTCTATAGATTCGGATGCCCAAAATGTACTGAGCCTCTCCAAGGTCTTTCATAGAGAAACAACTACTTAGCCAAGCCTTTACAGACTCAAGCATCCGTATACTGTTCCCTATAATCAGTATGTCATCCACATACAAAACTAAGAAAACAACAAAACTCCCACTGACTTTCTTGTATACACAAGACTCTTCCGGATTTCGGAGGAAACCAAACTGTTTAGTTGCCTCGTCAAAACGAATATTCCAACTCCTAGATGCTTGCTTCAATCCATAAATGGACTTCTGAAGCTTACATACTTTCCTAGGGCTATTAGGATACACAAAACCCTCCGGTTGTGTCATATACACTTCCTATTCTAAATATCCATTTAGAAAAGCGGTTTTGACATCCATTTGCCAAATCTCGTAGTCATAATACGAAGCTATTGCTAGGATAATTCTGATGGACTTAAGCATAGCCACTGGTGAAAAAGTCTCATCATAGTCTATACCATGAACTTGCTTAAAACCTTTGGCCACTAGTCATGCTTTATTGACAACTATTTTGCCATCCATATCAGTCTTTATCTTATAAATCCATTTGCACGCAATCGGTCTAGCACATTCGGGCAAGTCAACCAAGTTCCAAACTTGATTGTCAAACATGGACTCCATTTCAGAATTCATGGCTCCAAGCCATAGTTCAGAGTCAGAACTCTCCATTGCTGCCTTATAAGTAGTAGGTTCTTCCTTATCTAATATAAGGACTTCATGACTTTCATAAACGATATAATCCTCCCTAGGATCTCTTCTTGGAGGTTTACTCCGCCTACTAGTCCTACGAACTAGGACATCAACCACCTCAGTAGGTACAACAGGTACCAAAACCGGAGCTTCCATTAGAGAACAAATCTCTCCCACTAGAGGAGTGATTTGAGTGATTTGTGGCTAATGATCTTGAACTTCTTTAAGAGAAATATTTCTCCCACATGGTTTTTGTGAAAGGCATTCTCTTTCTAAAAAGACACCTTCGCGAGCCACAAACACTTTATGCTCACTAGGATTGTAGAAGTAATATACCTTTGTTTCTTTGGGGTAACCCACAAAGAAGACCTTATCAGATCTAGGTTTAAGCTTATTTGGTTGTAAACGTTTTACATATGCTTGACAACCCCAAATCCTTAAGAAAGACAACTTTGGAACTTTTCCTGTCCATAACTCATATGACGTCTTATCGACAGCTTTGGACGGAGTACGATTTAAAACATGAGCCGCTGTTAGGAGTGCATAACCCCAAAATGAAGTAGGAAGATCGACTAAACTCGTCATTGAACGAACCATATCTAATAAGGTTCGATTTTGCCGCTCAGACACACCATTTAATTGTGGTGTTCCAGGTGGGGTTCGTTGTGAAACTATTCCATAATTTTTCAGATGATCAATAAAGTCCTGACTCAGATATTCACCACCTCGATCAGATCTAAGTGCTTTAATCGTCTTGCCAAGTTGATTATGTACTTCATTCTGAAATTCTTTGAACTTTTCAAAAGATTTAGATTTATGTTTCATTAAGTAGACATATCCATATCTACTTAAATCATCAGTAAAAGTAATGAAGTATTCATACCCTCCCCTAGCCGATATACTCCTAGGGAGACATACATCTGAGTGTATTATCCCCAATAAGTCACTAGCTCTTTCACCATGTCCAGTAAATGGTGATTTAGTCATTTTTCCAAGCAAATAAGACTCGCATACTTCATAAGATTCAAAATCAAATGAGTCCAATAGTCCATCTTTATGGAGTTTTTGAATGCGTTTCTCATTTACATGTCCTAAACGACAGTGCCAAAGATAGGTATGATTAGAATCCTTTGATTTTAGTCTTTTAGAGTTGTACACGTGATAGTTTTGTTTATCAAGATTTAGTATATAAAGGCCATTTATACAACGCCCTATACCATAACAGATTTCATCTTTGTAAATTGACAAAGAACTATTCTTCATTACACAGGTAAAACCTTCAGAATACAACATTGAAATTCAAATCAAATTTCTATTCATAGAAGAAACATAATAACAATTATTAACATTCAACAAAAGTCCTGAAGGTAAAGATAAACAATAAGATCCTACGGCTAATGCAGCTACCTTAGCTCCATTTCCAACTCGTAGGTCTACTTCATCTCTGTGAAGATCTCTACTTTTCTTTAGCCCCTGCACATTTGCACAAATGTGAGAACCACAACCGGTATCCAATACCCAAGAATTAGAGTTAGCAAAGTTGATCATCTCTATCACAAAAATACCTGAAGTAGAAGAGATACTTCTATCCTTCTTGTCCTTAAGGTATTTCAAACAATTCCGCTTCCAGTGACCCTTCTTATTGCAATAGAAACAAATATGATTTGGACTAGCTCCAACCTTCACCTTAGTTCGAGCAACCTTTTTGCCCTTGCCTTGGTGATTAAATGGCTTCTTTGGCTTCCCCTTTTTCTTGAAGACATTCTTCTTTTTTTGAATCGTAAGAACCTGTTTCTTTGGTTTTGAGGGAATTGTCTGCTCCGTGATTTTGAGCATACAAAGTAGCTCATTTATAGTCTCAAAACTCTCAGTCCTAGCATGTTTCATAAACATAGCTTGGAGTTGAGCAAAGATGTGAAAATCTTCCATATCCATGAATTGTTTTTGTAATTCGGGGACCATAGAAGCTAACATGAAGCATGTGATATCTAAAGACCTTTTAGTAGCAGCTTCATAAGCTGCCCGATCTTGAGCAGATACATTAAGTGTGGGTTCATTTGGAATCGGAGTGTCAAGAACATCCAGTTTTCGCTCATGTTTGAGAACAATTCTCAAATTCCTTGACTAATCAAGGAAGTTGTTTTTGTTAAGTTTTTCCTTTTCGAGTATTGACTGTAAACCAAAATTAGAGAACGCATTATTGTTTAAATTATTTTCCATCTAAAAATGAATAACACAAAGTGTAAGAATTCTATGATTATTATGAATGAATAATTTTGAACAAATTTAAAAGGAAATTCATTCCACCAAATTAAATTAAATGTCCCTTTTCATTTAGTGATTCCTAGACCCCATTTCCACTAACCTTAAGCAAGCTTTGGCTTGTCACCCAAAGTTAATGGTTATAGGTAAAGAAACTATTTCTTAATTATTCATAATAATTCTTGGTTGGTAATAAAATTACTCTTTATCTACTATTACCCCATGCCTCTAAGTGTCAACTTTTCTTGACCTACTTAGTTGAGTTAAACCATTTTTCACCAACTACTTATCTTAGGATAATTAATAGGCACCTCGCTTTGGCGAAACCTACCCAATTAACGATCTAAAGATTCATAGTGTTACTAAATGGAATAGCATTACAACTCAATATTGTTAGGGACTAAGGTTGTTTTTATTAACACAAATAAAAGTGAACTCTAATAATTCGAATCAATAAACTAAACAACCAAAACATGCATCATCAAGCAATATAGCAAAATAACAAAGCAGTAAAATAATGCATAAATAAGGTTCCTAGTATGGCCCAAAAACACTTGAAATCTAATCTTCAAGGCCCATCTTTGGAAACACCTTTGAATCTCTATTCTTGTAACTCCATGGATACATATTATTATTATTATTATTTTTTTTGCCAAACAATTTTTCATATAAACAAAATCATTTACAAAAGGCTGGGTTAGAAAACCCAGATATCCAGGGGGATCCCTACAATTGCATCAGTGTGAAAGAAGAGCCCACCTTCTAGGAAGGGTTTCTCATCCTCACTCTTCATGTGCACGGGAGCCACCGGGATATCTCAAAAAGCCACATACGGCGCATCAAGCAAAACCTATGACAAGAAGTAATGGCCCAAACAAAAGGCCAAGACAGTAAAGCACCAACATAGGTCCAAAACAAGGATCACATCGTACGAAATACAAAAATACATATGGCGGTGGACAAAGAAAAAGCAGAGTAGTTTGACTCCAGCACCAGCAGCAAAGTACAGCTGCATCTCCTAGCAAACAAGGCCAGCATCTCAAGACAGCCAGCACAAAAGGAAGGCAGCAGCGAAAAAGAAGCAGCTCTCAATCAGCACGGCTACGCCTGGAACCAAACAGCAGCAGCAGGATGCAGAACCTGGGCCAGTAGAACAGGAGCCAAGGACAGCAGCAGATCAAAAAAACAGCCCCTGCAGAAACCAGCAATGGACTAGTAGCAAAACCCACAGCAGTAATTTGCAATTATTATTATTATTATTATTATTATTATTATTATTATTATTATTATTATTATTATTATTATTATTATTATTATTATTATTATTGTTGTTATTATTATTGTTATTATTATTGTTATTATTATTATTATTATTATTATTATTATTATTGTTATTGTTATTGTTATTGTTATTGTTATTGTTATTATTATTTTTTTTTTTTTGTCAAGCGATTTTCCATTAACACTAAACAAACATATACAATGGGGTAAAAAAAATACCCAGATAGCCGAGGGTCACCCTACCATTGCATCAGTGTGAAAGACGAGCCCACCTTCTAGGAAGGGTTTCTCGACCTCACTCTTCATGTGCACGGGTGAACCTGGGCTATCTCAAAAACACATGCCACAGACGGCATGGAAACAAAAGCAAAGCTACCTACTAAACTGTCCAAAAAGAGCCCTACGAAACCATATACAGCAGCTAGAATAGGTACAAAAAAGCATGGATTTATAAACAAAATATGGAGCTCCAATCCGGCAACAAGGAAGGTTGACCACGCAAGCAAAGCGAAAGCAGCACCCAAAACATGACACAGCAGCTGGCCCAAAATGAACAGGGGCACCAGCAGCAAATCCGAAAGCACCCAGCTGATAAACAGCAGCAACCTGGCCAGCAGCTCGTGGGAGACAGGTGGAGCTTCAGAACAGCCAGCGTTGCATCTGAAGGAACAGGCTGCAGCAGCAGCAGTGCAGCAATCAGCACACACAACACAGCAGCAGGACTCAGCTATGCAGCATCAAGGACAGCAGCCAGAAGTCACAAAAACCCCTCAACAGCAGCAAAAACAAGAGGCAAAACAGGACCTGTACCCATAGAATAGAAGCCACAGAAACGAGCCCAACAAGCAGAGACACAGAGCACAGCAATTCCACTAGTGCAAAATGAGTTCACGGAACAGCAAAGCCAGCAGCATACCACAGGTAGCAAACCCAGCACACCACAGAAGAAAGGGTACCTACATCTGCATCAAGCATACCACAGAAAACCCTCCAAACAGCACACCAGCAGCTTCAATCAAGGGGGGACAAAACAAAACATAAACTAGTAGCACAGCTCCTCTTAAGACAGTACAAATATCATAAAAAAACCAGCTAGGGCACCCCGTACAAACAGCGTAACACTGTTAGAGGGATCTCACCCACTCAGAAATAGGGGTATTCCTGTGAAGGATCCGAGCAACAGAATCAGTCTTAACCGAATCGACGACCCTACTTATAGATATGACTTTGTTATGCCAGACAGCAATATTCCTAGTGTACCAAATAGCATAGATGAGGTTACCAAAGACAGCATTAATAAACTTCCTTTTGGGATTGGGAATACGCCGTCTCCGGTGGAAATCCTGGAGGGTCTGATAGTTCCACGTCACCCCAAGCCAGCCCCTGATGGTAGCTACACATCGATTGCTAAATTCGCACGAAAAGAAAAGGTGATCCTTGGTTTCAGAGTACACACCGCATATGGGGCAGATATCATCTTCAATCACACCCTTCATCATGAGATTGTTCTTTGTTTTCAACCTATCTTGGCATGCCAACCATGTTATGAACCAGCATTTCGGAGTGGTGGCAATATTCCAAGTCGCATATGCCCAAGGGACTCTAGGGTTGGACCCAATCAACTCCTTGTACACAGAAGCGATGGAATAAGTCGGAGAATTCATCCAGTCTCTCAAAGTGTCTTTGACTTTGCATAACCTCTTTATCACCCAGCTAGTAGTGGCCGGTGCGTTAAAACGGTCCCAGCTTCCACCTTTGGTATAAATGCCATGAACCCGTCGAACCCAAAGGGAGTCCTGCATGGTGCTAATGTGCCACGCGATCTTGCCCACAGCAGCTAGGTTCCAAAGCAGTAAATTGCGAATGCCTAGGCCCCCCTCTTTTTTCGGTCTGCAGACTTTATCCCAACTCACATTACCCGGAGTGTTGCAATCCGTAGTACCATGCCACAAATAGGATCTACATACGGAATTGATAAGTTTAACCACCTTCTTCGGTAAAATGACCGTTTGGCTCCAGTAGTTCGAAATACTCATGTGAACAGAGTTAACGAGCTGGAGACGAGCAGTGTAAGAGAGATTCCGAGCAGACCAAGATCGAATCCGACTGGTCATCTTATCCACGATATATTCACAATCTGCCACATAATATCTTTTGGAGGTTAGGGGCATCCCAAGGTACTTTACGGGGAGACTCTCCATAGAGAGATCCAGCATGGAAGCAGCATGAAGCTTAAACTCTTCGCTAACACCTGCAAGATAAATCCCAGATTTTGAGTTATTAGCAAACAGTCCAGAGCTAGCTGAGAAGGACTCCAAACTCTGGCGGAGGATCATAATAGACTGCATGTCCCCTTTACAAAACATCATCAGATCATCAGCAAAAGCAAGATGATTAAGCTTCATCCTGACGCATCTTGGGTGGAAGGAAAACCCCTCAGAATCACCAGCATCCTTGAGGGTTCGAGAGAGGTATTCCATGCCAATGACAAAGAGCAGGGGTGACATGGGATCACCTTGGCGCAGGCCTCGCTTTGCCTTAAAAGGCTCCAGGGGAGAGCCATTAATCACCAAAGAATACTGGGTTGACGTGACACAAGCCATGACAATTTTGACGAACTTGTGCGGAAAGTTAAGCGCATACACCACGTCCTTAAGGAAACTCCAGTTTAGGGTGTCGTAAGCTTTACGAAGGTCCATTTTGAGGAGGCAGCTCGGCATGCAATATTTACGCCCATAGTGTTTCACCACATCCTGGCACAACAGAATATTATGGAGGATACTGCGACCTTCCACGAAAGCTCCTTGGTTAGGGCTTATAATGGAGCTAAGAACCAATTTAAGTCTGCTACAAATAAGCTTAGAGATGCACTTGTAGATGATATTGCAGCAGGATATAGGACGGTAATCCCCCGGGCCCTTGGGGCAAGAAGTTTTGGGGATCAGAGTAATGGCCGTAATATTCCACTCCTGGGGGAGGAAGCCTGTTGTAAAGAATTCTTGTACAGCACCCAAAAAGTCAGAACTGATGACAGGCCAAGCGGCCTTATAGAAACCACTATTAAAGCTATCCATGCCAGGAGCTTTATCCTCCGGAATGCTCCACAAAGCCCTTTTGATGTCCTCACTAGAGAAAGAGAGAGACAGCAATCCCTGTTGTGTCTCCGTTAAGGTGGGACCATGGTTAATGAGGTTCATATTGATGCGCCTTCTATCCTTGAGGTCATTACACAGAAGCTCTTTGTAATAATTCTGGAACGTCTGATGGATTCTGTCTTGGCAGCTCGTAACCTCATTCCCAATATGGAGTACATTAATGGTATTTGCTCTCCGCCTGTAGTTGATGGATTGATGGAAGAATTTAGTGTTTTCATCCCCCATAGTGAGCCAATTGATCTTAGCTTTTTGACGTAGTGCTGAGTCTCTTTCCTCCTTGGCTTTTTTCAAAATCTCTGCCATAGTGCACTCAATGTTAATCAAATGAACATTAAGAGGGTTAGCATGTACCTCCGCTTGCGCTTTAAGAAGGTCCAACTCAGCTCGAATCACAGCTTCCTGTTCATCCTTCTTAAACTTGTGATAGCACAGGTGCCTAACCTCTTTAAGGTTATGGATGACACGGTACCAAAGAGGATGATGCCTATGGGTTCTCCAAATTTCTTGGAGAGAATCAAGGAAATCTACACGCTTGCCCCAGTGGTTAAAGAATTTGAAAGGTTTTGACCTTTTATGCTGCTTGAAGAAGTGAACTATAATAGGCGTATGATCGAAATCACCCTCGGGGAGGAAAACCGCTTCCGCAGTGGGAAAAGTAGCATCCCAGGAGGGGTTGCCCAGAACCCTGTCGATTTTACTAAGAACTCTGTTCGCTCCAACCTGTTTGTTGGTCCAGGTAAAGAATCTGCCTGTGCTTTTAAGATCATGAAGGTCACAATTTGCCATGCAATTTCTCATCGGCAACAGATCCTGGTGACGAACACGATGGCCTAGCCTTTCATCAATATTAGCTATGCAGTTGAAGTCCCCCATGACTAGCCACGGACCTACTGTATGGTGTTTCAGATGACCTAACTGAATAAAGAGCTCCTCTCTTCCTTTCTTATCGCTGGCACCATAAACAAACGTACAATGAAAGCTATCCCCCACAATGGGAATGACTTCCACATGAATGAGTTGGCTGCTACTATGCTTGATGTCTACAGTGAGTTCGTCGGTTTTCCAAGCAACAATGATCCGCCCTCCCTTGTGCCACGCTAAGTTGTGAGTGAATCCCCAATTCGGACATAATCTTTGGTAAAGGGCACCAAGTCCTTGCCTCTTCACCTTCGTTTCGAGGAGACTAAACAGGCTTATGTTGTGGCTAGAGATGAATTTCGCCACCTCGATCTGTTTGTGAACCTTATTTAGTCCCCTCATATTCCACGTAAGAATACTATTCATTGTCACCGATGGGGTAAGCCCCCAGCGCTATATTTGGTTGGTTCGATAGGCCACTTTCCTCCTCCACCGGGGTCGTAGCGAGAACTGAAAAAGGGTTTGAGGATCCCACTTGCCTAGGGCTACTGGAGTTCTTATGAGCTGAGTTTCCTGTTTCCTTCAATTCTTTCGGGTCAGAGGAGCCCTCTGGAACTGCATCGCTGGGTGGGGCTTTTTGTTTCACCACATATTGTTTGCGAACCACCCTCTGAAAGCCCTCTTGGTCCTTCTTCGATCTATCAATTTTCTTTGGTTCTGGGGCCTTCACCTTACAATCTGGACCATTGTGACCCATTTTCTGACATTTAGAGCATATGACAGGCTTCCATTCATATGACACACGTTGGGTGACCAACTCATCTTTCACATTAGTGAAGTGGATCTCATCAGGATACTCATCATTGGTTTTCATCTCTACCAAGACACGGGCAAATCTTAATCTAATCTTTTGACTAGTGGCTTTATCAATCTTGATGACTTTTCCAACAATCCCGGCTATTTTCCGTAGACACCTTTCTCCCCAGTACTCCACTTTAAGGTTAGGGAGTTGAATCCAAACGGGCATGGTTTCCAGACTATTTTTGTCAGTGGGCATCTCGGGTTCCCATAGCTTAATGATGAAAGGCTTATTGTCAAACATCACTCCATTCGATTCATAGGCTTTATCCCTTCCCTCACATGACTTCATACGCACTATGTACACTCCTTTTTCAATAGTCCCTACAGTATCGATGTCCAAATCTTTCCATATACGTCTAACAAAACCATCAATAACATGTAGAGGAGGGTTTGCACCAACAATAAAACACACCACAGCAGTTTCCCAGTACTTAATTTCATCTTCAACATCATCTAAATCAATTTTAACAGTACAAGGGGGCTTAGGATTACTTACTGGCGTTTTTTGCTGAGAATTATCCACTTTAGCATTGTCTGAATGCGTGCTGCCAGCACCCTTCGAACCCGCATCCTCTTTGCTTTGGCTCAAGATCGAACACTGGGCGCTCGGGAGGGCATTCGCAATTGGGGATCTGAATCCACCAGCAACATTAGGGCCATCCTCCTCTCCATTAATGGAGCTCAACCCAGTAACAATGGAGGCCCAAGACTCCTTCTTTTTCAGGCTTGGTGACTCCTCACCGGTGTCTAGCACTGTGGCGTCACACAAATTCTCCAGTGAAGCAGCTACTGTAGTGTTCGGTTTTGCTGGAACGACTCACCGCTGTTGGCCTTGGCTGCACCTCCGTCTTTCTAGGCCTGCCTGGCCCCCTTGCTTTGGCTGGCTCAGCCATTCGTGGATGGCGAAAACCTAAGGGCGGCTGTAGAGAGAGAAAATCGG
>JPXE02000228.1:0-27102 GCA_000753965.2 Amaranthus hypochondriacus | reverse complement strand
TTTTTAAATTTAATTTCTTCATCCCAATAATCTTTCTCTCTCTTCCTCCTTCTTCTCCATCATTTTCATCCTCTTCATCCTCCATTAATCTTCAAAGTCACCATTAATCTTTAAAGACCCAAAAGTCCAAACCAATTACACCTGAAACAATCAAAATTTCTCTATAAAATTCAAACCCATAAATCACAGAAATTGCAAATGTTCCTTTCTTCTTAGAGCACCCCTTAAGAATCTGTACAATCAAGAGAAGTATATAAAGATTTCAACAGCTTATGAAAGAACAAGTCACTCATTTAGAAATTCACAATAAACAATCAAAATTTCTTTAAATTATTGTTTTTTTTCTTCTGTTCAAGCATTCTATTCATTGTTTTTTTCTTTTGTTCAAGCATTCTGTTCATTCTGTTCACAACAAAATGGACTTTCCCATCTTTTAAATTTCAAATAAATTGGGATGAAGATTTTGAAATGGGATGACCCAGAAAGTTTATTTAAGAAATCAACTTAGAAAGTTAATTTGAAATGGGATGAAGATGTTGAAGATTTCTGATTTGGGTCAATTTAAGGTGAAGATTTGGGTCAATTTAAAAAATCAACTCAGAAAGTTTATTTGAAATGGGATGAAGAGGATGAAGATGATGAAGAAGTAGGAAGAGGATGAAGATGATGAAGAGGATGAAGCAATTCAAAAGGGAGTTCAAAGGGGAAAGAAATTTAGGGTTTGGACATTGGTGAGAAATTGGGTCTTTGAAGATTAATGGTAACTTTGAAAATAAATGGAGTGTTTGAAGTTTACTAGAGATGAAGAGGATGAAGATGATGAAGAAGAAGGAGGAGGAGAGAGAAAGGGATGAAGGAATTAAATTAAAAAAAGGAAAAAGAAAAAAAAACTCAAAAAAGGAAAATCAGAAAAATAAAAAAAAAGGAAAAATCAGAAAAATGGAAAGTCAAAGGTAAAAATCCTTGTCAACGGTGAGAACCGGTCACTTGGCCATAATGGTGGTCATTTTCAAAAGTTGGTGGCTGTAATTCATAAAAAAAAACTTTGCGGCTGTAATTCTCAAATAACAAAACTTTGAGGCTGTAACTCACAAAAGATTCTAAAACAATTGTGCCACCAATACAAAAACTGGGTATTAAGATACTATATATGATCATAAAAAACAGTAATTATAAATCAACCAACAAATACATCGAACCAAACAAAAATTAAAAAGAACCCTAAGTTTTTCATCCCTTAATCAAAATGAAATTATAATCTAAATGTTCTCAATTACCTGAAATGTGGCCTAGAAATGAACAAACAAAGGACCGAAGAAGCTCTACAATGGGCGACATCAAGAAAGTGACAATTCAAGAAGAGATGAGGGTAGATGAAAATTCAGAAAAGGAAGGTGAATGAAGAGAGAAGTCAGATATGGAATGTGAGGGAATGCGAGTGAATTGCTGGGGAGAAGGTGACGTAATGAACAAAGGAAACCTAAAATATGGAAGAATCTAAATTGATTAACCAACACGTGGCTGCAGTTTAGCAGCAACTGTTCATTAGATGCAAAAATAAATAGTAAAATTTTTGGCTTGCTTTTTATATGTAATAATAAATTTTCAACAAATTAACCCTAGAAAAATCATAGCAATCCGAATCCCCAATCTATAAACCCAAAATGCACAATTTATAACCACAAAAATATAATCTATAATTGTTTCCATTGATGAAAGCTTTCAAGTCTGTTCCCGCTATTTACCTATCAATCACCAGTTGTATGCATTTAAGTATAAAAGTAATAAAACCTACTTAATTGTAAACTAAACAATTATTTTTATTAATAGAAAAATAATCAGAAACGTTTTAAAACAATGAATCTTTTCAATTACAGTATCAAAGTTTGGTCGTTTTGTGAATGACAGCCGCAAAGTTTTTTTTTTATGAATTACAGCCACCAAATTTTGAAAATGACCACCATTACAGCCAATTGACTGGTTCTTACCGTTGACCAGGATTTTTCCCTTTGACTTTACATTTTTCTGATTTTTCCTTTTTTTTAATTTTTTTCTTTTTTCTTTTTAAATTTAATTTCTTCATCCCAATAATCTTTCTCTCTCTTCCTCCTTCTTCTCCATCATTTTCATCCTCTTCATCCTCCATTAATCTTCAAAGTCACCATTAATCTTTAAAGACCCAAAAGTCCAAACCAATTACACCTGAAACAATCAAAATTTCTCTATAAAATTCAAACCCATAAATCACAGAAATTGCGAATGTTCTTTCTTCTTAGAGCACCCCTTAAGAATCTGTACAATCAAGAGAAGTATATAAAGATTTCAACAGCTTATGAAAGAACAAGTCACTCATTTAGAAATTCACAATAAACAATCAAAATTTCTTTAAATTATTGTTTTTTTTTTTCTGTTCAAGCATTCTATTAATTGTTTTTTTCTTTTGTTCAAGCATTCTGTTCATTCTGTTCACAAAAAAATGGACTTTCCCATCTTTTAAATTTCAAATAAATTGGGATGAAGATTTTGAAATGGGATGACCCAGAAAGTTTATTTAAGAAATCAACTTAGAAAGTTAATTTGAAATGGGATGAAGATGTTGAAGATTTCTGATTTGGGTCAATTTAAGGTGAAGATTTGGGTCAATTTAAAAAATCAACTCAGAAAGTTTATTTGAAATGGGATGAAGAGGATGAAGATGATGAAGAAGTAGGAAGAGGATGAAGATGATGAAGAGGATGAAGCAATTCAAAAAGGGAGTTCAAAGGGGAAAGAAATTTAGGGTTTGGACATTGGTGAGAAATTGGGTCTTTGAAGATTAATGGTAACTTTGAAAATAAATGGAGTGTTTGAAGTTTACTAGAGATGAAGAGGATGAAGATGATGAAGAAGAAGGAGGAGGAGAGAGAAAGGGATGAAGGACTTAAATTAAAAAAAGGAAAAAGAAAAAAAAACTCAAAAAAAGGAAAAATCAGAAAAATAAAAAAAAAAGGAAAAATCAGAAAAATGGAAAGTCAAAGGTAAAAATCCTTGTCAACGGTGAGAACCGGTCACTTGGCCATAATGGTGGTCATTTTCAAAAGTTGGTGGCTGTAATTCATAAAAAAAAACTTTGCGGCTGTAATTCTCAAAATAACAAAACTTTGAGGCTGTAACTCACAAAAGATTCTAAAACAATTGTGCCACCAATACAAAAACTGGGTATTAAGATACTATATATGATCATAAAAAACAGTAATTATAAATCAACCAACAAATACCATCGAACCAAACAAAAATTAAAAAGAACCCTAAGTTTTTCATCCCTTAATCAAAATGAAATTATAATCTAAATGTTCTCAATTACCTGAAATGTGGCCTAGAAATGAACAAACAAAGGACCGAAGAAGCTCTACAATGGGCGACATCAAGAAAGTGACAATTCAAGAAGAGATGAGGGTAGATGAAAATTCAGAAAAGGAAGGTGAATGAAGAGAGAAGTCAGATATGGAATGTGAGGGAATGCGAGTGAATTGCTGGGGAGAAGGTGACGTAATGAACAAAGGAAACCTAAAATATGGAAGAATCTAAATTGATTAACCAACACGTGGCTGCAGTTTAGCAGCAACTGTTCATTAGATGCAAAAATAAATAGTAAAATTTTTGGCTTGCTTTTTATATGTAATAATAAATTTTCAACAAATTAACCCTAGAAAAATCATAGCAATCCGAATCCCCAATCTATAAACCCAAAATGCACAATTTATAACCACAAAAATATAATCTATAATTGTTTCCATTGATGAAAGCTTTCAAGTCTGTTCCCGCTATTTACCTATCAATCACCAGTTGTATGCATTTAAGTATAAAAGTAATAAAACCTACTTAATTGTAAACTAAACAATTATTTTTATTAATAGAAAAATAATCAGAAACGTTTTAAAACAATGAATCTTTTCAATTACAGCATCAAAGTTTGGTCGTTTTGTGAATGACAGCCGCAAAGTTTTTTTTTATGAATTACAGCCACCAACTTTTGAAAATGACCACCATTACAGCCAATTGACTGGTTCTTACCGTTGACCAGGATTTTTCCCTTTGACTTTACATTTTTCTGATTTTTCCTTTTTTTTAATTTTTTTTCTTTTTTCTTTTTTAAATTTAATTTCTTCATCCCAATAATCTTTCTCTCTCTTCCTCCTTCTTCTCCATCATTTTCATCCTCTTCATCCTCCATTAATCTTCAAAGTCACCATTAATCTTTAAAGACCCAAAAGTCCAAACCAATTACACCTGAAACAATCAAAATTTCTCTATAAAATTCAAACCCATAAATCACAGAAATTGCGAATGTTCTTTCTTCTTAGAGCACCCCTTAAGAATCTGTACAATCAAGAGAAGTATATAAAGATTTCAACAGCTTATGAAAGAACAAGTCACTCATTTAGAAATTCACAATAAACAATCAAAATTTCTTTAAATTATTGTTTTTTTTCTTCTGTTCAAGCATTCTATTAATTGTTTTTTTCTTTTGTTCAAGCATTCTGTTCATTCTGTTCACAAAAAAATGGACTTTCCCATCTTTTAAATTTCAAATAAATTGGGATGAAGATTTTGAAATGGGATGACCCAGAAAGTTTATTTAAGAAATCAACTTAGAAAGTTAATTTGAAATGGGATGAAGATGTTGAAGATTTCTGATTTGGGTCAATTTAAGGTGAAGATTTGGGTCAATTTAAAAAATCAACTCAGAAAGTTTATTTGAAATGGGATGAAGAGGATGAAGATGATGAAGATGATGAAGAGGATGAAGCAATTCAAAAAGGGAGTTCAAAGGGGAAAGAAATTTAGGGTTTGGACATTGGTGAGAAATTGGGTCTTTCAAGATTAATGGTAACTTTGAAAATAAATGGAGTGTTTGAAGTTTACTAGAGATGAAGAGGATGAAGATGATGAAGAAGAAGGAGGAGGAGAGAGAAAGGGATGAAGGACTTAAATTAAAAAAAGGAAAAAGAAAAAAAAACTCAAAAAAAGGAAAAATCAGAAAAATAAAAAAAAAAGGAAAAATCAGAAAAATGGAAAGTCAAAGGTAAAAATCCTTGTCAACGGTGAGAACCGGTCACTTGGCCATAATGGTGGTCATTTTCAAAAGTTGGTGGCTGTAATTCATAAAAAAAAACTTTGCGGCTGTAATTCTCAAAATAACAAAACTTTGAGGCTGTAACTCACAAAAGATTCTAAAACAATTGTGCCACCAATACAAAAACTGGGTATTAAGATACTATATATGATCATAAAAAACAGTAATTATAAATCAACCAACAAATACCATCGAACCAAACAAAAATTAAAAAGAACCCTAAGTTTTTCATCCCTTAATCAAAATGAAATTATAATCTAAATGTTCTCAATTACCTGAAATGTGGCCTAGAAATGAACAAACAAAGCACCGAAGAAGCTCTACAATGGGCGACATCAAGAAAGTGACAATTCAAGAAGAGATGAGGGTAGATGAAAATTCAGAAAAGGAAGGTGAATGAAGAGAGAAGTCAGATATGGAATGTGAGGGAATGCGAGTGAATTGCTGGGGAGAAGGTGACGTAATGAACAAAGGAAACCTAAAATGTGGAAGAATCTAAATTGATTAACCAACACGTGGCTGCAGTTTAGCAGCAACTGTTCATTAGATGCAAAAATAAATAGTAAAATTTTTGGCTTGCTTTTTATATGTAATAATAAATTTTCAACAAATTAACCCTAGAAAATCATAGCAATCCGAATCCCCAATCTATAAACCCAAAATGCACAATTTATAACCACAAAAATATAATCTATAATTGTTTCCATTGATGAAAGCTTTCAAGTCTGTTCCCGCTATGTACCTATCAATCACCAGTTGTATGCATTTAAGTATAAAAGTAATAAAACCTACTTAATTGTAAACTAAACAATTATTTTTATTAATAGAAAAATAATCAGAAACGTTTTAAAACAATGAATCTTTTCAATTACAGTATCAAAGTTTGGTCGTTTTGTGAATGACAGCCGCAAAGTTTTTTTTTTATGAATTACAGCCACCAAATTTTGAAAATGACCACCATTACAGCCAATTGACTGGTTCTTACCGTTGACCAGGATTTTTCCCTTTGACTTTACATTTTTCTGATTTTTCCTTTTTTTTAATTTTTTTTCTTTTTTCTTTTTTAAATTTAATTTCTTCATCCCAATAATCTTTCTCTCTCTTCCTCCTTCTTCTCCATCATTTTCATCCTCTTCATCCTCCATTAATCTTCAAAGTCACCATTAATCTTTAAAGACCCAAAAGTCCAAACCAATTACACCTGAAACAATCAAAATTTCTCTATAAAATTCAAACCCATAAATCACAGAAATCGCAAATGTTCTTTCTTCTTAGAGCACCCCTTAAGAATCTGTACAATCAAGAGAAGTATATAAAGATTTCAACAGCTTATGAAAGAACAAGTCACTCATTTAGAAATTCACAATAAACAATCAAAATTTCTTTAAATTATTGTTTTTTTTCTTCTGTTCAAGCATTCGATTCATTGTTTTTTTCTTTTGTTCAAGCATTCTGTTCATTCTGTTCACAACAAAATGGACTTTCCCATCTTTTAAATTTCAAATAAATTGGGATGAAGATTTTGAAATGGGATGACCCAGAAAGTTTATTTAAGAAATCAACTTAGAAAGTTAATTTGAAATGGGATGAAGATGTTGAAGATTTCTGATTTGGGTCAATTTAAGGTGAAGATTTGGGTCAATTTAAAAAATCAACTCAGAAAGTTTATTTGAAATGGGATGAAGCGGAGGAAGATGATGAAGAAGTAGGAAGAGGATGAAGATGAAGAAGAGAATGAAGCAATTTAAAAAGGGAGTTCAAAGGGGAAAGAAATTTAGGGCTTGGACATTGGTGAGAAATTGGGTCTTTGAAGATTAATGGTAACTTTGAAAATAAATGGAGTGTTTGAAGTTTACTAGAGATGAAGAGGATGAAGATGATGAAGAAGAAGGAGGAGGAGAGAGAAAGGGATGAAGGAATTAAATTAAAAAAAAGGAAAAAGAAAAAAAAACTCAAAAAAAGGAAAAAGAAAGAAAAATAAAAAAAAAAAAGGAAAAATCAGAAAAATGGAAAGTCAAAGGTAAAAATCCTAGTCAACGGTGGGAACCGGTCACTTGGCCATAATGGTGGTCATTTTCAAAAGTTGGTGGCTGTAATTCATAAAAAAAAAATTTGCGGCTGTAATTCACAAAATAACGAAACTTTAAGGCTGTAACTCACAAAACATTCTAAAACAATTGTGCCACCAATACAAAAACTGGGTATTAAGATACTATATATGATCATAATAAGCAGTAATTATAAATCAACCAACAAATACCATCGAACCAAAAAAAAAAATAAAAAGAACCCTAAGTTTTTCATCCCTTAATCAAAATGAAATTATAATCTAAATGTTCTCAATTACCTGAAATGAGCCTAGTAATGAACAAACAAAGGACCGAAGAAGCTCAACAATGGGCGACATCAAGAAAGTGACAATTCAAGAAGAGATGAGGGTAGATGAAAATTCAGAAAAGGAAGGTGAATGAAGAGAGAAGTCAGATATGGAATGTGAGGGAATGCGAGTGAATTGCTGGGGAGAAGGTAACGTAATGAACAAAGGAAACCTAAAATGTGGAAGAATCTAAATTGATTAACCAACACGTGGCTGCAGTTTAGCAGCAACTGTTCATTAGATGCAAAAATAAATAGTAAAATGTTTTGCTTGCTTTTTATATGTAATAATAAATTTTCAACAAATTGACCCTAGAAAAATCAAAGCAATCCAAATCCCCAATCTATAAAACCCAAAATGCACAATTTATAACCAGAATAATATAATCTATAATTGTTTCCATTGATGAAAGCTTTCAAGTCTGTTCCCGCTATTTACCTATCAATCACCAGTTGTATGCATTTAAGTATAAAAGTAATAAAACCTACTTAATTGTAAACTAAACAATGATTTTTATTAATAGAAAAATAATCAGAAACGTTTTAAAACAATTAAGCCACTAATTCAAAAACCGGGTACTGAGAAACTATTCATCATCATAAATAGCAATAATTCTACATCAACCACCAAATACCATCGAAGCAAACAAAAAATAAACAAAACCGTAAGTTTTTCATCCCGTAATCCAAATGAAATTATATTCTGAATGTTCTCAATTACCCGAAATGCAGCCTAGAAATGAAACAAAAAAGGACCGAAGAAGCTCAACAATAGGCGACACGAAGAGAGTGACAATTCAAGAAGAGATGAGAGTAGATGAAAATTCAGAAAAGCAAGGTGAATGAAGTGAGGAGTCAGATCTGGAAAGTGAGCGAATTCTAGTGAATTGGTGGGGAGAAGGTGACGAAATGAAAAGATACCATTCATGATCATAAATATTAGTAATTCTACATCAACCAACAAATACCATCTAACCAAAAAAAAATAAACAAAACCCTAAGTTTTTCATACCTTAATCCAAATGAAATTATAATCTGAATGTTCTCAATTACTTGAAATGCATCCTAGAAGTCAACAAATATAGGACCGAAGATGCTCAACAATGGGCGACATAAAGGAAGTGACAATTCAAGAAGAGATGAGGGTAGATGAAAATTCAGAAAAGGAAGGTGAATGAAGTGAGGAGTTAGATATGGAAATTGCGTGAATGTGAGTGAATTGTTATGTAATAGATTTAATGGGAAGAAAGTGACGTAATGAAAGGAGTAAACCCAAAACGTGGAAGAATCTAAATCGATTAACCAACACGTGGTAGCAGCTTAACAACAATTGTTCATTAATAAATAGTAAGATTTTTTGCTTTCTTTTTTTATGTAATAGATTCTTAAAAAATTAACCCTAGAAAAATCTAAACAATCCAAATCCCTAATCTATAAACCAATAATCAGAAATGTTTTAAAACAATTGAGCCACCAAAAAAAAAACTGGGTATTAAGATACTATTCATGATCACAAATAGCTGTAATTCTACATAAACCAACAAATACCATCGAACCAAACAAAAAATAAACAAAACCCTAAGTTTTTAATCCCTAACTCCAAATGATATTATAATCTGAAAGTTCTCATTACCTGAAATGCAACCTAAAAATCAACAAATAAAGGACCGAAGAAGCTCAACAATTTGCGTCATGAAGAAAGTGACAATTCAAGAAGTGATGAGGGTAGATGAAAATTCAGAAAAGGAAGGTTAATAAAGTGAGGAGTCAGATATGGAAAGTTAGCGTATTGGAGTGAATTGGTGTGGAGAAGGTAAATGAATGAAAAGGGAAACCCAAAACGTGGAAAAATCTAAATTGATTAACCAACATGTGGTAGCAGCTTAACAGCAACAATTCATTCGATGTGAAAATAAATAGTAAACTTTTTTGCTTGCTTTTTATATGTAATAGATTCTGAACAAATTAACCCTAGAAAATTCAAAGCGATCCAAATCCCTAATCTATAAACCCTAAATGCACAATTTAAAACCACAAAAATATAACCCATACATGTTTCCATTGATGAAAGCTTTCAAGTCTGTTCCTCTATTGACCTATCAATCACCACTTGTATGCATTTAAGTATAAAAGTAATAAAACCTTGAGAATTCAAAACTAAACGATCATTTTAAATAGTAGAAAAATAATCAGAAACGTTTTAAAACAATTGAGCCACCAATACAAAACTTGGTATTAAGATACTACTCATGATCATAAATAGCAGTAATTCTACATCAACCAACAAATACCATCGAAGCAAACAAAAAATAAACAAAACCCTAAGTTTTTCATCCCTTAATCCAAATGAAATTATAATATGAAAGTTCTCAATTACCTGAAATGCAGCCTATAAATGAACAAAAAACGGACCGAAGAAGCTCAACAATGGGCGACATGAATTAAGTGACAATTCAAGAAGAGATGAGGGTAGATGAAAATTAAGAAAAGGAAGGTGAATGAAGTGAGGAGTTAGATATGGAAATTGCGGGAATGTGAGTGAATTGTTATGTAATAGATTAAATGGGAAGAAAGTGACGTAATGAAAAGAGTAAACCCAAAACGTGGAAGAATCTAAATCGATTAACCAACACGTGGTAGCAGCTTAACAACAATTGTTCATTAATAAATAGTAAGATTTTTTGCTTTCTTTTTTTATGTAATAGATTCTTAAAAAATTAACCCTAGAAAAATCTAAACAATCCAAATCCCTAATCTATAAACCAATAATCAGAAATGTTTTAAAACAATTGAGCCACCAAAAAAAAAACTGGGTATTAAGATACTATTCATGATCACAAATAGCTGTAATTCTACATAAACCAACAAATACCATCGAACCAAACAAAAAATAAACAAAACCCTAAGTTTTTAATCCCTAACTCCAAATGATATTATAATCTGAAAGTTCTCAATTACCTGAAATGCAACCTAAAAATCAACAAATAAAGGACCGAAGAAGCTCAACAATTTGCGTCATGAAGAAAGTGACAATTCAAGAAGTGATGAGGGTAGATGAAAATTCAGAAAAGGAAGGTTAATAAAGTGAGGAGTCAGATATGGAAAGTTAGCGTATTGGAGTGAATTGGTGTGGAGAAGGTAAATGAATGAAAAGGGGAAACCCAAAACGTGGAAAAATCTAAATTGATTAACCAACATGTGGTAGCAGCTTAACAGCAACAATTCATTCGATGTGAAAATAAATAGTAAACTTTTTTGCTTGCTTTTTATATGTAATAGATTCTCAACAAATTAACCCTAGAAAATTCAAAGCGATCCAAATCCCTAATCTATAAACCCTAAATGCACAATTTAAAACCACAAAAATATAACCCATACATGTTTCCATTGATGAAAGCTTTCAAGTCTGTTCCCTCTATTGACCTATCAATCACCACTTGTATGCATTTAAGTATAAAAGTAATAAAACCTTGAGAATTCAAAACTAAACGATCATTTTAAATAGTAGAAAAATAATCAGAAACGTTTTAAAACAATTGAGCCACCAATACAAAAACTTGGTATTAAGATACTACTCATGATCATAAATAGCAGTAATTCTACATCAACCAACAAATACCATCGAAGCAAACAAAAATAAACAAAACCCTAAGTTTTTCATCCCTTAATCCAAATGAAATTATAATATGAAAGTTCTCAATTACCTGAAATGCAGCCTATAAATGAACAAAAAACGGACCGAAGAAGCTCAACAATGGGCGACATGAATTAAGTGACAATTCAAGAAGAGATGAGGGTAGATGAAAATTAAGAAAAGGAAGGTGAATGAAGTGAGGAGTTAGATATGGAAATTGCGGGAATGTGAGTGAATTGTTATGTAATAGATTAAATGGGAAGAAAGTGACGTAATGAAAAGAGTAAACCCAAAACGTGGAAGAATCTAAATCGATTAACCAACACGTGGTAGCAGCTTAACAACAATTGTTCATTAATAAATAGTAAGATTTTTTGCTTTCTTTTTTTATGTAATAGATTCTTAAAAAATTAACCCTAGAAAAATCTAAACAATCCAAATCCCTAATCTATAAACCAATAATCAGAAATGTTTTAAAACAATTGAGCCACCAAAAAAAAACTGGGTATTAAGATACTATTCATGATCACAAATAGCTGTAATTCTACATAAACAACAAATACCATCGAACCAAACAAAAAATAAACAAAACCCTAAGTTTTTAATCCCTAACTCCAAATGATATTATAATCTGAAAGTTCTCAATTACCTGAAATGCAACCTAAAAATCAACAAATAAAGGACCGAAGAAGCTCAACAATTTGCGTCATGAAGAAAGTGACAATTCAAGAAGTGATGAGGGTAGATGAAAATTCAGAAAAGGAAGGTTAATAAAGTGAGGAGTCAGATATGGAAAGTTAGCGTATTGGAGTGAATTGGTGTGGAGAAGGTAAATGAATGAAAAGGGGAAACCCAAAACGTGGAAAAATCTAAATTGATTAACCAACATGTGGTAGCAGCTTAACAGCAACAATTCATTCGATGTGAAAATAAATAGTAAACTTTTTTGCTTGCTTTTTATATGTAATAGATTCTCAACAAATTAACCCTAGAAAATTCAAAGCGATCCAAATCCCTAATCTATAAACCCTAAATGCACAATTTAAAACCACAAAAATATAACCCATACATGTTTCCATTGATGAAAGCTTTCAAGTCTGTTCCCTCTATTGACCTATCAATCACCAGTTGTATGCATTTAAGTATAAAAGTAATAAAACCTTGAGAATTCAAAACTAAACGATCATTTTAAATAGTAGAAAAATAATCAGAAACGTTTTAAAACAATTGAGCCACCAATACAAAAACTTGGTATTAAGATACTACTCATGATCATAAATAGCAGTAATTCTACATCAACCAACAAATACCATCGAAGCAAACAAAAAATAAACAAAACCCTAAGTTTTTCATCCCTTAATCCAAATGAAATTATAATATGAAAGTTCTCAATTACCTGAAATGCAGCCTATAAATGAACAAAAAACGGACCGAAGAAGCTCAACAATGGGCGACATGAATTAAGTGACAATTCAAGAAGAGATGAGGGTAGATGAAAATTAAGAAAAGGAAGGTGAATGAAGTGAGGAGTTAGATATGGAAATTGCGGGAATGTGAGTGAATTGTTATGTAATAGATTAAATGGGAAGAAAGTGACGTAATGAAAAGAGTAAACCCAAAACGTGGAAGAATCTAAATCGATTAACCAACACGTGGTAGCAGCTTAACAACAATTGTTCATTAATAAATAGTAAGATTTTTTGCTTTCTTTTTTTATGTAATAGATTCTTAAAAAATTAACCCTAGAAAAATCTAAACAATCCAAATCCCTAATCTATAAACCAATAATCAGAAATGTTTTAAAACAATTGAGCCACAAAAAAAAAACTGGGTATTAAGATACTATTCATGATCACAAATAGCTGTAATTCTACATAAACCAACAAATACCATCGAACCAAACAAAAAATAAACAAAACCCTAAGTTTTTAATCCCTAACTCCAAATGATATTATAATCTGAAAGTTCTCAATTACCTGAAATGCAACCTAAAAATCAACAAATAAAGGACCGAAGAAGCTCAACAATTTGCGTCATGAAGAAAGTGACAATTCAAGAAGTGATGAGGGTAGATGAAAATTCAGAAAAGGAAGGTTAATAAAGTGAGGAGTCAGATATGGAAAGTTAGCGTATTGGAGTGAATTGGTGTGGAGAAGGTAAATGAATGAAAAGGGAAACCCAAAACGTGGAAAAATCTAAATTGATTAACCAACATGTGGTAGCAGCTTAACAGCAACAATTCATTCGATGTGAAAATAAATAGTAAACTTTTTTGCTTGCTTTTTATATGTAATAGATTCTCAACAAATTAACCTAGAAAATTCAAAGCGATCCAAATCCCTAATCTATAAACCCTAAATGCACAATTTAAAACCACAAAAATATAACCCATACATGTTTCCATTGATGAAAGCTTTCAAGTCTGTTCCCTCTATTGACCTATCAATCACCAGTTGTATGCATTTAAGTATAAAAGTAATAAAACCTTGAGAATTCAAAACTAAACGATCATTTTAAATAGTAGAAAAATAATCAGAAACGTTTTAAAACAATTGAGCCACCAATACAAAAACTTGGTATTAAGATACTACTCATGATCATAAATAGCAGTAATTCTACATCAACCAACAAATACCATCGAAGCAAACAAAAAATAAACAAAACCCTAAGTTTTTCATCCCTTAATCCAAATGAAATTATAATATGAAAGTTCTCAATTACCTGAAATGCAGCCTATAAATGAACAAAAAACGGACCGAAGAAGCTCAACAATGGGCGACATGAATTAAGTGACAATTCAAGAAGAGATGAGGGTAGATGAAAATTAAGAAAAGGAAGGTGAATGAAGTGAGGAGTTAGATATGGAAATTGCGGGAATGTGAGTGAATTGTTATGTAATAGATTAAATGGGAAGAAAGTGACGTAATGAAAAGAGTAAACCCAAAACGTGGAAGAATCTAAATCGATTAACCAACACGTGGTAGCAGCTTAACAACAATTGTTCATTAGATGCAAAAATAAATAGTAAAATTTTTTGCTTTCTTTTTTTATGTAATAGATTCTTAAAAAATTAACCCTAGAAAAATCTAAACAATCCAAATCCCTAATCTATAAACCAATAATCAGAAATGTTTTAAAACAATTGAGCCACCAACAAAAAAACTGGGTATTAAGATACTATTCATGATCATAAATAGCAGTAATTCTACATAAACCAACAAATACCATCGAACCAAACAAAAAATAAACAAAACCCTAAGTTTTTAATCCCTAAATCCAAATGAAATTATAATCTGAAAGTTCTCAATTACCTGAAATGCAACCTAAAAATGAACAAATAAAGGACCGAAGAAGCTCAACAATGGGCGTCATGAAGAAAGTGACAATTCAAGAAATGATGAGGGTAGATGAAAATTCAGAAAAGGAAGGTGAATAAAGTGAGGAGTCAGATATGGAAAGTTAGCGAATTCGAGTGAATTGGTGTGGAAAAGGTAAAGTAATGAAAAGGGGAAACCCAAAACGTGGAAGAATCTAAATTGATTAACCAACACGTGGTAGCAGCTTAACAGCAACTATTCATTCGACGTGAAAATAAATAGTAAAATTTTTTGCTTGCTTTTTATATGTAATAGATTCTCAACAAATTAACCCTAGAAAAATCAAAGCGATCCAAATCCCTAATCTATAAACCCTAAATGCACAATTTAAAACCACTAAAATATAACCCATACATGTTTCTATTGATAAAAGCTTTCAAGTCTGTTCCCACTATTAACCTATCAATCACCACTTGTATGCATTTAAGTATAAAAGTAATAAAACCTACAAAATTCAAAACTAAACAATGATTTTAATTAATAGAAAAATAATCAGAAACGTTTTAAAACAATTGAGCCACCAATACAAAAACTTGGTATTAAGATACTATTCATGATTATAAATAGTAGTAATTCTACATCAACCAACAAATACCATCGAAGCAAACAAAAAATAAACAAAAATCTAGGTTTTTCATCCCTTAATCCAAATGAAATTATAATCTGAAAGTTCTCAATTACCTGAAATGCAGCCTATAAATGAACAAATAAAGGACCGAAGAAGCTCAACATTGGGCGACATGAATTAAGTGACAATTCAAGAAGAGATGAGGGTAGGTGAAAATTAAGAAAAGGAAGGTGAATTAAGTGAGGAGTCAGATATGGAAAGTGAGGGAATGCGAGTGAATTGCTGGGGAGAAGGTGACGTAATGAACAAAGGAAACCTAAATGTAGAAGAATCTAAATTGATTATCAACACGTGGCAGCAGCTTAGCAGCAACTGTTCATTAGATGCAAATCTAAATAGTAAAATTTTTTGCTTGCTTTTTAGTTGTAATAATAAATTCTCAACAAATTAACCCTAGAAAAATCAAGGGAAATTATCATTGGTGCCTTGAGGTATGAGTTTTTATCAATGGTGTATAAACTTATTTTTTTTATTCCAATGGCACCTGAGAATTAATGGTAATAACAACGTGAACTTTTGTACTTTTTCCGTTAACTAACCGTTAACTTTGATTTTATTATATATGGAAATTATCATTGGTGCCCCTGAGGTTTAAGGGAAATTATCATTGGTGCCCATGAGGTATGCGTTTTTATTTCAAACTTAACAATTAGTTAACGGAAAAAGTACAAAAGTGTCACGGTTGTTATTACCATTAAATCTCAGGGTGCCATTGGAATAAAAAATAAGTTTATACACTATTGATAAAAACACATACCTCAGGGGCACCAATGATAATTTCCCAAAAATCAAAGCAATCCAAATCCCCAATCTATAAACCAAAAATGCACAATTTATAACCATAAAAATATAATCCATAGATGTTTCCATTAATGAAAGCTTTCAAGTCTGTTCCCGCTATTTACCTATCAATCACCAGTTGTATGCATTTAAGTATAAAAGTAATAAAACCTATTGAATCGTAAACTAAACAAGGATTTTTATTAATAGAAAAATAATCAGAAACGTTTTAAAACAATTGTGCCACCAATATACAAAAACTGGGTATTAAGATACTATATATGATCATAAATAGCAGTAATTCTGCATCACCCAAAAAATACCATCGAACCAAAAAAATAAATAAAAAGAACCCTAAGTTTTTAATCCCTTAATCAAAATGAAATTATAATCTGAATGTTCTTAATTACCTGAAATGCAGCGTAGAAATGAACAATTAAAGGACCGAAGAAGCTCAACAATGGGTGACATCAAGAAAGTGACAATTCAAGAAGAGATGAGGGTAGATGAAAATTCAGAATAGGAAGGTGAATGAAGAGAGGAGTTAGATATAAAAAGTGAGGAAATGTGAGTGAATTGGTGGGGAGAAGGTGACGTGATGAAAAGAGGAAACCCAAAAGGTGGAAGAATCTAAATTGATTAACCAACACGTGGTAGCATCTTAATAGCAACTGTCCATTAGATGCAAAAATAAATAGTAAAATTGTTTGCTTGCTTTTTATATGTAATATATTCTCAACAAATTAACCCTAGAAAAATAAAACAATCCAAATCCCTAATCTATAAACCCTAAATGCACAATTTAAAACCAAAAAATATAACCCATACATGTTTCCTTTGATGAAAGCTTTAAAATCTGTTCTCGCTATTGATCTACCAATCACCAGTAGTATGCATTTAAATATAAAAGTAATAAAACCTCCTTAATTCAAAACTAAAGAAGGATTTTTATTAATAGAAAAATAATCAGGAACGTTTTAAAACACTTGAGCCACCAATACAAAAACTGGGTATAAAGTAACTATTCATGATCATAAATGGCAGTAATTTTACATCAACGAACAAATACCATCGAACCAAACCAAAAATAAACAAAACGCTAAGTTTTTCGTCCCTTAATCCCAATGAAATTATAATCTGAATGTTCTTAATTACTTGAAATGCAGCCTAGAAATGAACAAATAAAGGACCGAAGAAGCTCAACAATAGGCGACACGAAGAAAGTGACAATTCAAGAAGAGATGAGAGTAGATGAAAATTCAGACAAGTAAGGTGAATGAAGTGAGGAGTCAGATATAAAAAGTGAGGAAATGTGAGTGAATTGGTGGGCAGAAGGTGACGTAATGAATAGAGGAAACCCCAAACGTGGAAGAATCTGAATTGATTAACCAACACGTGGCAGTAGCTTAATAGCAACCGTTGATTAGATGCAAAAATAAATAGTAAAATTTTTTGCTTTCTTTTTATATGTAATATATTCTCAACTAATTAACCCTAGAAAAATAAAACAATCCAAATCCCAAATCTATAAACCCAAAATGCACAATTTAAAACCACAAAAATATAACCCATACATGTTTCCAATGATGAAAGCTTTCAAAACTGTTCCCGCTATTGACCTATCAATCACCAGTTGTTTGCATTTAAATATTAAAGTAATAAAACCTGCTGAATTCAAAACTAAAAAAGGATTTTTATTAATAGAAAAATAATCAGGAACGTTTTAAAACAATTGAGCCACCAATACAAAAACTGGGTAATAAGTAACTATTCATGATCATAAATAGCAGTAATTATAAATCAACCAACAAATACCATCGAACCAAACAAAAATTAAAAAGAACCCTAAGTTTTTTATCCCTTAATCAAAATGAAATTATAATCTAAATGTTCTCAATTACCTGAAATGTAGCCTAGAAATGAACAAACAAAGGACCGAAGAAGCTCAACAATGGGCGACATAAAGAAAGTTACAATTCAAGAAGAGATGAGGGTAGATGAAAATTCAGAAAAACAAGGTAAATAAAGTCAGGAGTCAGATATTGAAAGTGAGGGAATGTGAGTAAATTGGTGGGGAGAAGGTTACGTAACGGAAAGACGAAACAAAAAACGTGGAAGAATCTAAATTGATTAAGCAACACGTGGCAGCAGCTTAACAGCAACTGTTTATTAGATGCAAAAATAAATAGTAAAAGGAAGGTGAATGAAGTGAGGAGTCAGATATGGAAAGTTAGCGAATTCGAGTGAATTGGTGGGGAGAAGGTAAAGTAATGAAAAGGGAAATCATAAACGTGGAAGAATCTAAATTGATTAACCAACACGTGGTAGCAGCTTAACAGCAACTATTCATTCGATGCGAAAATAAATAGTAAAGTTTTTTGCTTGCTTTTTATATGTTATAGATTCTCAACAAATTAACCCTAGAAAAATCAAAGCGATCCAAATCCCTAATCTAGAAACCCTAAATGCACAATTTAAAACCACAAAAATATAACCCATACATGTTTCCATGGATGAAAGCTTTCAAGTCTGTTCCTGCTATTAACCTATCAATCACCAGTTGTATGCATTTATGTATAAAAGTAATAAAACCTATAGAATTCAAAACTAAACAATGATTTTAACTAATAGAAAAATAATTAGAAACGTTTTAAAACAATTGGGCCACCAATACAAAAACTTGGTATTAAGATACTATTCATGATTATAAATAGTAGTAATTCTACATCAACCAACAAATACCATCGAAGCAAACAAAAAAAAAACAAAACTCTAAGTTTTTCATCCCTTAATCCAAATGAAATTATAATCTGAAAGTTCTCAATTACCTGAAATGCATCCTATAAATGAACAAATAAAGGACCGAACAAGCTCAACATTGGGCGACATGAATTAAGTGACAATTCAAGAAGAGATGAGGGTAGGTGAAAATTAAGAAAAGGAAGGTGAATTAAGTGAGGAGTCAGATATGGAAAGTGAGGGAATGCGAGTGAATTGCTGGGGAGAAGGTGACGTAATGAACAAAGGAAACCTAAATGTAGAAGAATCTAAATTGATTTATCAACACGTGGCAGCAGCTTAGCAACAACTGTTCATTAGATGCAAATCTAAATAGTAAAATTTTTTGCTTGCTTTTTAGTTGTAATAATAAATTCTCAACAAATTAACCCTAGAAAAATCAAGGGAAATTATCATTGGTGCCCTTGAGGTATGAGTTTTTATCTATGGTGTATAAACTTATTTTTTTATTCCAATGGCACCCCTGAGGTTTAATGGTAATAACAACCGTGAACTTTTGTACTTTTTCCGTTAACTAACCGTTAACTTTGATTTTATTATATATGGAAATTATCATTGGTGCCCTGAGGTTTAAGGAAATTATCATTGGTGCCCCTGAGGTATGCGTTTTTATTTCAAACTTAACAATTAGTTAACGAAAAAAGTACAAAAGTGTCACGGTTGTTATTACCATTAAATCTCATAGGTGCCATTGGAATAAAAAAATAAGTTTATACACTATTGATAAAAACACATACCTCAGGGGCACCAATGATAATTTTCCAAAAATCAAAGCAATCCAAATCCCCAATCTATAAACCAAAAATGCACAATTTATAACCACAAAAATATAATCCATAGATGTTTCCATTAATGAAAGCTTTCAAGTCTGTTCCCGCTATTTACCTATCAATCACCAGTTGTATGCATTTAAGTATAAAAGTAATAAAACCTATTGAATCGTACACTAAACAAGGATTTTTATTAATAGAAAAATAATCAGAAACGTTTTAAAACAATTGTGCCACCAATATACAAAAACTGGGTATTAAGATACTATATATGATCATAAATAGCAGTAATTCTGCATCACCCAAAAAAATACCATCGAACCAAAAAAATAAATAAAAAGAACCCTAAGTTTTTAATCCCTTAATCAAAATGAAATTATAATCTGAATGTTCTTAATTACCTGAAATGCAGCGTAGAAATGAACAATTAAAGGACCGAAGAAGCTCAACAATGGGTGACATCAAGAAAGTGACAATTCAAGAAGAGATGAGGGTAGATGAAAATTCAGAATAGGAAGGTGAATGAAGAGAGGAGTTAGATATAAAAAGTGAGGAAATGTGAGTGAATTGGTGGGGAGATGGTGACGTGATGAAAAGAGGAAACCCAAAAGGTGGAAGAATCTAAATTGATTAACCAACACGTGGTAGAATCTTAATAGGAACTGTCCATTAGATGCAAAAATAAATAGTAAAATTTTTTGCTTGCTTTTTATATGTAATATATTCTCAATAAATTAACCCTAGAAAAATAAAACAATCCAAATCCCTAATCTATAAACCCTAAATGCACAATTTAAAACCAAAAAATATAACCCATACATGTTTCCTTTGATGAAAGCTTTAAAATCTGTTCTCGCTATTGACCTACCAATCACCAGTAGTATGCATTTAAATATAAAAGTAATAAAACCTACTGAATTCAAAACTAAAGAAGGATTTTTATTAATAGAAAAATAATCAGGAACGTTTTAAAACACTTGAGCCACCAATACAAAAACTGGGTATTAAGTAACTATTCATGATCATAAATGGCAGTAATTTTACATCAACGAACAAATACCATCGAACCAAACCAAAAATAAACAAAACCCTAAGTTTTTCATCCCTTAATCCCAATGAAATTATAATCTGAATGTTCTTAATTACTTGAAATGCAGCCTAGAAATGAACAAATAAAGGACCGAAGAAGCTCAACAATAGGCGACACGAAGAAAGTGACAATTCAAGAAGAGATGAGAGTAGATGAAAATTCAGACAAGTAAGGTGAATGAAGTGAGGAGTCAGATACAAAAAGTGAGGAAATGTGAGTGAATTGGTGGGCAGAAGGTGACGTAATGATTAGAGGAAACCCAAAACGTGGAAGAATCTGAATTGATTAACCAACACGTGGCAGTACCTTAATAGCAACCGTTGATTAGATGCAAAAATAAATAGTAAAATTTTTTGCTTTCTTTTTATATGTAATATATTCTCAACTAATTAACCCTAGAAAAATAAAACAATCCAAATCCCAAATCTATAAACCCTAAATGCACAATTTAAAACCACAAAAATATAACCCATACATGTTTCCATTGATTAAAGCTTTCAAATCTGTTCCCGCTATTGACCTATCAATCACTAGTTGTTTGCATTTAAATATTCAAGTAATAAAACCTGCTGAATTCAAAACTAAAAAAGGATTTTTATTAATAGAAAAATAATAACGAACGTTTTAAAACAATTGAGCCACCAATACAAAAACTGGGTAATAAGTAACTATTCATGATCCTAAATAGAAGTAATTTTACATCAACCAACAAATACCATCGAACCAAACAAAAAATAAACAAAACCCTAAGTTTTTCATACCTAAATCCAAATGTAATTCTAATCTGAATGTTCTTAATTACTTGAAATGCAGTGTAGAAATGAACAAATAAAGGACCGAAGAAGCTCAACAATGGGCGACATAAAGAAAGTGACAATTCAAGAAGAGATAAGGGTAGATGAAAATTCAGAAAAACAAGGTAAATAAAGTGAGGAGTCAGATATTGAAAGTGAGGGAATGTGAGTAAATTGGTGGGGTGAAGGTTACGTAACGGAAAGACGAAACAAAAAACGTGGAAGAATCTAAATTGATTAAGCAACACGTGGCAGCAGCTTAATAGCAACTGTTCATTAGATGCAAAAATAAATAGTAAAACTTTTTGCTTTCTTTTTTTATGTAATAGATTCTCAACAAATTAACCCTAGAAAAATCTAAACAATCCAAATCCCTTATATATAAACCAATAATCAGAAACGTTTTAGAACAATTTAGCCACCAACAAAAAAACTGGGTATTAAGATACTATTCATGATCATAAATAGCAGTAGTTCTACATAAACCAGCAAAAACCATCGAACCAAACAAAAATTAAACAAAACCCTAAGTTTTTAATACCTAAATCCAAATGAAATTATAATCTGAAAGTTTTCACTTACCTGAAATGCAACCTAAAAATGAACAAATAAAGGACCGAAGAAGCTCAAGAATGGGCGTCATGAAGAAAGTGACAATTCAAGAAGTGATGAGGGTAGATCAAAATTCAGAAAAGGAAGGTGAATGAAGTGAGGAGTCAGATATGGAAAGTTAGCGAATTCGAGTGAATTGGTGGGGAGAAGGTAAAGTAATGAAAAGGGAAATCATAAACGTGGAAGAATCTAAATTGATTAACCAACACGTGGTAGCAGCTTAACAGCAACTATTCATTCGATGCGAAAATAAATAGTAAAGTTTTTTGCTTGCTTTTTATATGTTATAGATTCTCAACAAATTAACCCTAGAAAAATCAAAGCGATCCAAATCCCTAATCTAGAAACCCTAAATGCACAATTTAAAACCACAAAAATATAACCCATACATGTTTCCATGGATGAAAGCTTTCAAGTCTGTTCCTGCTATTAGCCTATCAATCACCAGTTGTATGCATTTATGTATAAAAGTAATAAAACCTATAGAATTCAAAACTAAACAATGATTTTAACTAATAGAAAAATAATTAGAAACGTTTTAAAACAATTGGGCCACCAAACAAAAACTTGGTATTAAGATACTATTCATGATTATAAATAGTAGTAATTCTACATCAACCAACAAATACCATCGAAGCAAACAAAAAATAAACAAAACTCTAAGTTTTTCATCCCTTAATCCAAATGAAATTATAATCTGAAAGTTCTCAATTACCTGAAATGCAGCCTATAAATGAACAAATAAAGGACCGAACAAGCTCAACATTGGGCGACATGAATTAAGTGACAATTCAAGAAGAGATGAGGGTAGGTGAAAATTAAGAAAAGGAAGGTGAATTAAGTGAGGAGTCAGATATGGAAAGTGAGGGAATGCGAGTGAATTGCTGGGGAGAAGGTGACGTAATGAACAAAGGAAACCTAAATGTAGAAGAATCTAAATTGATTTATCAACACGTGGCAGCAGCTTAGCAGCAACTGTTCATTAGATGCAAATCTAAATAGTAAAATTTTTTGCTTGCTTTTTAGTTGTAATAATAAATTCTCAACAAATTAACCCTAGAAAAATCAAGGGAAATTATCATTGGTGCCCTTGAGGTATGAGTTTTTATCAATGGTGTATAAACTTATTTTTTTATTCCAATGGCACCCCTGAGGTTTAATGGTAATAACAACCGTGAACTTTTGTACTTTTTCCGTTAACTAACCGTTAACTTTGATTTTATTATATATGGAAATTATCATTGGTGCCCCTGAGGTTTAAGGGAAATTATCATTGGTGCCCCTGAGGTATGCGTTTTTATTTCAAACTTAACAATTAGTTAACGGAAAAGTACAAAAGTGTCACGGTTGTTATTACCATTAAATCTCAGAGGTGCCATTGGAATAAAAGAATAAGTTTATACACCATTGACAAAAACACATACCTCAGGGGCACCAATGATAATTTTCCAAAAATCAAAGCAATCCAAATCCCCAATCTATAAACCAAAAATGCACAATTTATAACCACAAAAATATAATCCATAGATGTTTCCATTAATGAAAGCTTTCAAGTCTGTTCCCGCTATTTACCTATCAATCACCAGTTGTATGCATTTAAGTATAAAAGTAATAAAACCTATTGAATCGTAAACTAAACAAGGATTTTTATTAATAGAAAAATAATCATAAACGTTTTAAAAGAATTGTGCCACCAATATACAAAAACTGGGTATTAAGATACTATATATCATCATAAATAGCAGTAATTCTGCATCACCCAAAAAATACCATCGAACCAAAAAAATAAATAAAAAGAACCCTAAGTTTTTAATCCCTTAATCAAAATGAAATTATAATCTGAATGTTCTTAATTACCTGAAATGCAGCGTAGAAATGAACAATTAAAGGACCGAAGAAGCTCAACAATGGGTGACATCAAGAAAGTGACAATTCAAGAAGAGATGAGGGTAGATGAAAATTCAGAATAGGAAGGTGAATGAAGAGAGGAGTCAGATATAAAAGTGAGGAAATGTGAGTGAATTGGTGGGGAGAAAGGTGACGTGATGAAAAGAGGAAACCCGAAAGGTGGAAGAATCTAAATTGATTAACCAACACGTGGTAGCATCTTAATCGCAACTGTCCATTAGATGCAAAAATAAATAGTAAAATTTTTTTCTTGCTTTTTATATGTAATATATTCTCAACAAATTAACCCTAGAAAAATAAAACAATCCAAATCCCTAATCTATAAACCCTAAATGCACAATTTAAAACCAAAAAAATATAACCCATACATGTTTCCTTTGATGAAAGCTTTAAAATTTGTTCTCGCTATTGACCTACCAATCACCAGTAGTATGCATTTAAATATAAACGTAATAAAACCTACTGAATTCAAAACTAAAGAAGGATTTTTATTACTAGAAAAATAATCAGGAACGTTTTAAAACACTTGAGCCACCAATACAAAAACTGGGTATTAAGTAACTATTCATGATCATAAATGGCAGTAATTTTACATCAACCAACAAATACCAATTGAACCAAACCAAAAATAAACAAAACCCTAAGTTTTTCATCCCTTAATCCCAATGAAATTATAATCTGAATGTTCTTAATTACTTGAAATGCAGCCTAGAAATGAACAAATAAAGGACCGAAGAAGCTCAAAAATAGGCGACACGAAGAAAGTGACAATTCAAGAAGAGATGAGAGTAGATGAAAATTCAGACAAGTAAGGTGAATGAAGTGAGGAGTCAGATATAAAAAGTGAGGAAATGTGAGTGAATTGGTGGGCAGAAGGTGACGTAATGAATAGAGGAAACCCAAAACGTGGAAGAATCTGAACTGATTAACCAACACGTGGCAGTAGCTTAATAGCAACCGTTGATTAGATGCAAAAATAAATAGTAAAATTTTTTGCTTTCTTTTTATATGTAATATATTCTCAACTAATTAACCCTAGAAAAATAAAACAATCCAAATCCCAAATCTATAAACCCTAAATGCACAATTTAAAACCACAAAAATATAACCCATACATGTTTCCATTGATGAAAGCTTTCAAATCTGTTCCCGCTATTGACCTATCAATGACCAGTTGTTTGCATTTAAATATTAAGTAATAAAACCTACTGAATTCAAAACTAAAAAAGGATTTTTATTAATAGAAAAATAATCAGGAACGTTTTAAAACAATTGAGCCACCAATACAAAAACTGGGTAATAAGTAACTATTCATGATCATAAATAGCAGTAATTTTACATCAACCAACAAATACCATCGAACCAAAAAAAAAAAATAAACAAAACCCTAAGTTTTTCATACCTAAATCCAAATGTAATTATAATCTGAATGTTCTTAATTACTTGAAATGCAGCGTAGAAATGAACAAATAAAGGACCGAAGAAGCTCAACAATGGGCGACATAAAGAAAGTGACAATTCAAGAAGAGATGAGGGTAGATGAAAATTCAGAAAAACAAGGTAAATAAAGTGAGGAGTCAGATATTGAAAGTGAGGGAATGTGAGTAAATTGGTGGGGAGAAGGTTACGTAACGGAAAGACGAAACAAAAAACGTGGAAGAATCTAAATTGATTAAGCAACACGTGGCAGCAGCTTAACAGCAACTGTTCATTAGATGGCAAAATAAATAGTAAAAGTTTTTGCTTTCTTTTTTTATGTAATAAATTCTCAACAAATTAACCCTAGAAAAATCTAAACAATCCAAATCCCTGATATATAAACCAATAATCAGAAACGTTTTAAAACAATTTAGCCACCAACAAATAAGATACTATTCATGATCATAAATAGCAGTAATTCTACATAAACCAACAAAAACCATCGAACCAAACAAAAATTAAACAAAACCCTAAGTTTTTAATCCCTAAATCCAAATGAAATTATAATCTTAAAGTTTTCACTTACCTGAAATGCAACCTAAAAATGAACAAATAAAGGACCGAAGAAGCTCAAGAATGGACGTCATGAAGAAAGTGACAATTCAAGAAGTGATGAGGGTAGATCAAAATTCAGAAAAGGCAGGTGAATGAAGTGAGGAGTCAGATATGGAAAGTTAGCGATTCGAGTGAATTGGTGGGGAGAAGGTAAAGTAATGAAAAGGGAAATCATAAACGTGGAAGAATCTAAATTGATTAACCAACACGTGGTAGCAGCTTAACAGCAACTATTCATTCGATGCGAAAATAAATAGTAAAGTTTTTTGCTTGCTTTTTATATGTTATAGATTCTCAACCAATTAACCCTAGAAAAATCAAAGCGATCCAAATCCCTAATCTAGAAACCTTAAATGCACAATTTAAAACCACAAAAATATAACCCATACATGTTTCCATGGATGAAAGCTTTCAGTCTGTCCTGCTTGTATTAATCCTATCAATCACCAGTTGTATGCATTTAAGTATAAAAGTAATTAAAACCTATGGAATTCAAAACTAAACAATGATTTTAACTAATAGAAAAATAATTAGAAACGTTTTAAAACAATTGGGCCACCAATACAAAAACTTTGTATTAAGATAGTATTCATGATCATAAATAGCAGTTATTCTACATCAACAACCAAATACCATCGAAGCAAACAAAAAATATTCAAAACCCTACGTTTTTCATCCCTTAATCCAAATGAAATTATAATCTTAAAGTTCTCAATTACCTGAAATGCAGCCTATAAATGAACAAATAAAGGACCGAAGAAGCTGAACAATGAGCGACATGAATTAAGTGACAATTTAAGAAGAGATTGCGGTAGATGAAAATTAAGAAAAGGAAGGTGAATGAAGTGAGGAGTCAGATATGGAAAGTGAGGGAATGCGAGTGAATTGCTGGGGAGAAGGTGACGTAATGAACAAAGGAAACCTAAAACATGGAAGGAACTAAATTGATTAACCAACACGTGGCAGCAGCTTAGCAGCAACTGTTCATTAGATGCAAAATTAAATAGTATAATTTTTTGTTTGCGTTTTATATGTAATAATAAATTCTTAACAAATTAACACTAGAAAAATCAAAGCAATCCAAATCCCCAATATATAAACCCAAAATGCACAATTTATAACCAGAAAAATATAATCCATACATGTTTACATTGATGAAAGCTTTCAAGTTTATTCCCGCTATT
>JPXE02000227.1:0-27108 GCA_000753965.2 Amaranthus hypochondriacus | reverse complement strand
AAAAAATCAAAGAATAAGAAAAACAGATTTCCTTTGATACGACTTACTTGTTTTGCAACTAGAAGATGCGTTCCCCCCTCCTGCCTTAGGGTCTGAGTAATGTGAAGCAAGGGGCCGAATATTTTTATGGCCGAGCAAGGCCTTCCACCTGGACCTCTAGGTGTCCGACTACTAGCATAGTGGGCCAAATACACTTCTGGGGTGCGAATAGGGGAACTGCCCTTTTGGACTTGAGTAGTCCGAATTTAAACTCACAGATGGCCGAATACATGCTTTGCCGAATAAGGTAGAGTCCCCTCCTCCGGGGGAGTCCAAATCACTTCAGATGAGGGACTAATGAGCCCCAAGCTTGTATAAACAATTGGCTAATAACCCCTAAGTATGAAACATAGTTCGGACCCCTTTGTAGTCCATCCATAAGAGGGGCCCGATTAAAGCGTAGCACCTGCCGAATAGAGCAGGGTGTCGAATAAGGTAGAATTACCCAACTCTTGGGGAGTTTGAATCACTTTGATGAGGAGCTAATGAGCCCCAAGCTAGTATAAACACTTGGGCTAATAAGCCCTAAGTATGAATCATAGTTCGGACCACTTTGGAGTCCATCCATAAGAGGGGCCGAATAGAGCATAGCACCTTCCTAATAAAGCAAGGTGTCGAATAAGGTGGAGTTTACTATGCCTAGAGAGTTCGACTTACGTAATAGGGGAAAAAAGGCCCAAGTTTAAATGCTTGAAATCTGACCCCTTAGGAGTCCATTATAGAGGGGGTTGAATAAACAAAAGCACCTGCCGAATATATTGAGGTGAGGAGTGCCAAATACCGTGGACTCTCCTATGCCCAGAGAGTCCGACTTACACAATAGGGAATAATAAGCCCCAAGCTAAATAGTTAAATAACATTTAGGTCATGATTGTGAGATTATTATTTGATCATTCACAAAAACCAACCCGAAAAGCATCTAGAAATAAACCCTAAGCTAAATAGTCGAATATCTTTGATACGTGGTAAATAAAATAATGACCGGCTCAATGTTACCAGCTTGCTTCAATTATTGATCCACCTTTACAAACCAAACCGAAAATTATTATTCACCACTCACAAGTGTATGCAATTAAATAATTTATCCATACCCCTTTATTATTATTTCATCATTTACTGATCCCTTATTAGTAACTCATGATCATGTACCACAAAGCCTAATAAAATAATGCATTCTCCTCGTCATTTACAAAGAATGACCTCCCATTATACGTTTTAATGTTTGATCAATTTAGCATGGAATTCATTAAGACAAACAAGTATATGCCCTCAAAAGGATGCATGGATGCAATATGGTTTGTGGGCAGCAATTAAATAATGCAGATCAAAACTAGAACTATCTTTCTTTTGAATAAGAAAAATGGAGGCCGAACAATACTTGATAAGGTTTGAGAGGAGGGGTTATGATATGAAAGAGTCTACCCAATTTAGCTCGTATATCATGAATTGGAGGAAGTTACATGTTAAAAAAAAAATCTCAGACTTGGCACATTTGTTACATAGACAACCATGATGAATGCTGAACTAGAAATGGCCAAATGAATTATAATACTGGATAAGGTTCGTGATGATGACTGATGATATGAAAAAGACAACCCAATGTAGCCCGAATATATGACTTAAGATATAAATTTGAGGACTGAACAATTTGGTATTCTGAAATGAAAGAGTAGAATTATTATTGAATGAATGCAAAAATCTAATTACAGAGACAAAGGATAAAGCCCTTATACTGCTTATATCCAAGAAACAATAATTCAAGAATACACTTATCTAACTAACTAACAGAAGTTAGCTAAATAAAGAGCTAAGTAACATCAGGATGTGTATCTTCATCAAGGACCACTTAAAAAACAATAATTCAGACTCGGCAAAAGTACTGTCATGAAAGACTACTCCTACTTAACTAGAGTCCGACCTTAGAATGTGATGATATGGTGATAACACTTAAAGGTCCTCGGTGATGAACTTAGGATCCAAATTACTTACAAACACTTTAGAGATGACGAAGATGTCGAATCACGTCGGTGATAAAAGAGTCAAATAGCTTTGTAGAATCAATATTTAGGAGTGTGTAGTCCGCATGTACTAGATATGATGGCGATTGTGCCGAGACATCCTATTAACAAACTCGGACATGGGAGTACAAAGGTGATGGTGATGATTAAAGACGAAGAATGTAGTAGTGATGATTATTAAATTCAACTAAGGCTCTTGAAGGAGGTCTCCCAATGTAATATGGTCGAGTGAAATGCAACGGCCAATCAAATACATGAAATAGTTGAATAAATCCCTTGTGAAAATAGAAAAGTTTTGGAGGCCATTAATTCACTTGGAGGGAGACTAAGTGAAACCTATTGTGGTTGATTAATGTTAATGACCAAAAATAATAACCTTCATCATACATGCTCCTGCTAATGTTATGGATACATTCTCACGTTGATAGAGTTGCTGAGGCCGAGACAAAGAGCAACTTTGGAGCTGAATAAAAATAACGATAAGGAAATACGTGATATTTTTGGTGATTATGACGAGAAGCTGAATATTACATCATATAATGACAAATTATTTTCAATGATGAAGATGGTGGTGATGGGGGTAACGGTGAGGAAGTTGGATAACCAACTTTAGTGGTATGCTGTTGATAAGTCTAATTGAGACGTTGATAAGCTCATCACGATGCATCTTTATATGGAACAAAGTCGGACACTAATTGTACTCCATACTCATACTAGGCACAATGTATACTGACATTAACGACGACGTCCGAATAATTAGTGTGAGTGAGTAATGTCAAATATAAGGAGACTCGGACTCCATGGATGAGTCACCATTTTACACCATACGAACCATTATGAATGATGTTAAGATTTGGTGACTTTGGACTCGGTCGTTTGGTAGCCACGTCGTCGCCAGTGGCGATGACTGATGTCTCGTCGCTTTATGGCCATCCCTAATTCAAGAAATATTTGTAGTGTATGCTTTTAATACCTTACATTTAAATTCTCACTTTCACTAGGAGTCCGACTAGTTAAGTAAGTGATGGAGGGGGTATGATATTGATGAGGGTGATAATGGTGTGTCGGTTCTTAGGATGAGCCTCTTACTAGGAGTCCGACTTATAATATATCATGACAATGATGAGTTGATATGATTGTCATCATTGATTCTGGAGTCGATAATTGGACAATGACGATGAATGTGCGTACTCAATATTAATTAGCTTACATTTGCATACTTCCCACTTGGAGTCTGATTTACTATTTAATATGGTATAATGAAGTAAATAATATAAATGCCCCAAGAATTATAACTATATGATGATGACCTTTCTTGTTAGGAGAGCCGAATCACTAATAAGCCTGATTACCTTTAATCTTGTAATAAGTACACCGCATATGAATGGTGGACAGAATATAATAGCCATACCTAATAGTTGAATCCCATGCGCACACAAATGGTCGAATAATGCTTAAACCCCCCTAACTCGGTACTTGGGTTGAGCCCCAAGTGGGCTTAATTCTCACTTGGTAACAAATGCAATCGTGTTGAATAACGAGGTGCCGAATATTGTGGAGTCAGACTTAAAAACAACTCTGGTTGAGGCGTTAAGTGTCGATTTTCATAACAAGCTAAGTTTTAATAAGCCTCAAGTGAAAATACACACGAGCATGAGCACATGTTGAAGTTTAATATCTAACCCCTTGGGAGTCCATCCTAGAGGTGGACAAATATATAGAGGCACATGCAGAATATACTAAGGCATGGGGTGATGAATAGCTAGGAGTCTCCATGCCGAGAGAGTCTAACGTTCATAAAAGGGCTAGGGGTGTTCATAACAAGGTACCCGATTAATCGGCTACCTGATAACCGTTTTCTAACGCGTCGTTTAACGCTAGAAATACAAACTAATCAAACAATATTTATACACCCTAAATACAACTATAACGAGTATAGAGGTAAGTTGGGGATCGAACCTCAAGGACAAGGACTAAAGGAAGTTAGGTGCAAGGTCTAGAGAGTGTAAATGATATGAGTGAAGGGTGTTTAGACTACACTACGAAAGCAATAAACAAGATTGAGATAAGCAATTAAAGACAAACGGGGATGGTAAGGATCCACCCTAGGTTGGTTCTAAGTTCTCATGGAATGCTGGGTCAAGGGAGATCGAACGTGAATCGATCGAGACACTCTAGATAGCGAGGGGAAGTTGATGATATATAGCCATGCGAACGACCCATAATCACCCTATGTCTCACTTAGGAGTGGAAGGACAAGATTCACATCAAATATCAATCAAACAACCCACACAAACCTCAACCCTAATCTAGCACAATAACAACAATCACCAAACCTAGGGTTTCCCCAAACCAAAACCCCTAAGAAATCTACTCTAGCATATTAAAAGCAACTACAACTAAGAACAAGAAAGAAGACATGATTGAAAGCATTAGGGCAAGAAACAAACTAGCAATAATGAAAGACAAAACAATAAACCTATCTATTCACTACACTATAAAGCAATAAGGAAGGCAAGAACAAGAAATGAAAGAAAAAGAACAAGATTCAAAGCAATAATCAAAATTAGGAAGAACAAAACATTCAATGACAATAATGAAAGATAAACAAAGCAATAAAGAGATAAAGAAAGATAAACTTACATAAACTAAGGTGCTTGAATGAAAGGAAATGAAATTACAAAGCTTGGAATGTAAAGGAAAGCGTAAAATCTATTCTAGGGCAATTGAATGTGAAAGAAAACAATAAATGATGTTATTAATGGAAGAGAGGGTTTCTATCCATCAAGGCATAAGGGAAATATTCAAAAATAAGCCCTTATGTAGGCTGTACAAAGGTGGGGAACAAAAGCCCGAAAGACCCTACAGATTTATGCTTACGAAACAAAACGCAGCGTGTAGATTAAGTTACATTCGACCGAATGGGGGTGTCTATTCGCCCGAATGGTCACCCATTCGCCCAAATGAGTGCCATTCGGGGTTTCCAGTAGCTCGCAAACTTAATCAACAAAATCCTAGGGCATTCGCCTGAATGGGCCCTAGGCATTCGCCCGAATTGCTTGGTTCGCCCGAATGTGATTGCTATTCGGCATTTCCAGTGAGCTACGAACTTTTGGGCGTGGTGCAAGGCGTACATTCGACCGAATGTAGCAAGGGATTCAGCCGAATGCTGGGCTATGTACTCCTTTGTGGCTCTAATTGACTTCGACATGCATCGAACGAGTTCCCGACCTTCGCGGTATCTTCGGGGATGACACGAAGCACTTGTGAGCGCTTCGAAACACGTGCCTCTTCTTCGACTTTGACGCCTAAGTCTCGAACTCAATCCGTTTTACCTCGAAATCTCTCGAAAACACCTGAAATAACCTCTAAACACCGTGGAGACAAGAGCAAGGTAAAATCGAGTGTAATGTGTATAAAACCAATGAAAATCAACGAGACTTGACACCAAAGTGGGGACATAAATGTGCTCTTAAATCGAGCACATCTGTCCCTAACAAAGTGACTAGGTAGGAACGACATGAAAGCATAGGGCATCCCAGAACAACTAACTACAAAAACAAAATAAAACTAAACTACAAAAGCATTAAAACCTAAAACTCACTGCCGTAGGAATCACAAGCGCACTTAGCACGCACGATAAGCCCTTTAAACTTAAAGGTCTCCCAAAGAGGACGAGTAAGGTCTCGTGAGGGTTTTCAGAAGGATACCCCCAAATCCAAAGAAATCAAACATAGAGAGAGGAAAGCAAAACAATACAAGAATGTGCATAGGCAAAACTCTTCCCTAGCCATAGGTGTGCAAGTACAATGGTCTCAACAGAGCGCAATACCAAAGAGAACGACCAATTCCACAAGCTCGAGATCACTAGGGTAAGCAACATCACAGGCTATGCCACCCACTACCTCGAGAGGTCACAAGTCTACACTCCCCGGATTATTTCTCAAAAGATGAGAGAAATATGCAATGACGCTCATGTGTTTGATTACGGTTCGTGTTTCGCTCATAATCATCTAACTAAAGATGATTCGAGAATCAAAAACCTAATACTAGAAAATCATGGGGATTGTGTCATATCTAACTCCAGTGTAGAACAGACTAATCAGACCAAGTCGAACAGGTTAGCAAAGGGTTGTAATGTTGGCTTAGGGTTAAGGTGGGATACATTTGGGAATGTGGAGCTCAGTAGAGGATAACAAGTGACTCTAAACAAAACACCCACAAACATCTCATTATAGATCAATAGATACTATATCCAACAATCATAATAACCCAACAATCTCATGTAAGCATAATGAACTCTATCATCAAACACTATCAAAAAATGTGAAATCTCATAAACATTTGTTTCCAAGCTCATCTCCCAAAATGAAATATTGACCTCCTCACTCAAATAAATATATGTGTATAAAACTCAATGAAGAACAAGAGAGAGGTCTCCTCAATAGATACTATGTGTATGACTAATCACTATGTAAGCCCTAGAGGATGAAGGAAGAAACAATAAGAGCTGGACACGAAATGAATAGAGTCATACAAACCAACAACCATAATATCATAACAAAAAGCCCAAAATCACTGTAGCACACAAGAACCTCACCATCACTAAGCTATCCTCTAGGTAAGAAGAGGGAACATTTGACTCGTGTGAAGGCTAAAAAATGTGGCTACAAAAGAAAAGGAAAAGGCAAAACCTTGGCTTATCCTAACGTCAATTACGTTCGGGGTAGGCTATTTGGCTATGTAGCAATAATCTAGCGAATGTGTTTGAATACCGTTTTCTAACGTGTCGTTTAACACTAGAAACGCAAGCTAATCAAACACATTTATAACACCCTAAATACAACTATAACGAATATAGAGGTAATTTGGGGATCGAACCTCGAAGACAAGGGCAAGCAAGATTAGGTGCTAGGTGTAGAGAATGTAAATGATGTAACTACACTATGAAAACAATAAATAAGATTGAAAGAAGCTATGGAAGACAAACGGGGATGGTGAGGATCCATCCTAGGTCGATACAATGTTCTCAAACAAAGCTAGGTCAAGGGAGATTGAGCGTGGCTCAATCGAGACACTCTAGATAGCGAGGGGAAGTTGATGACCCTAGCCATGCGAACGACCCATAATCGCCCTATGTCTCACTAAGGAGTGGCAGGACAAAATTCGCTTCGAATATCAATCAAACAAACCACAACAACCTCAACCCTAATCTAACACATGAACAACATTCACCAAACCTAGGGTTTCACCAAACCAAAACCCCTAAGAAATCTACTCTAGCATATTGGAACTAGCTACAACTAAGAACAAGGAAAAGAACATGGGGATAAAATTAGGGCAAGGAGGAAAGCAACAATAGTCAAAGGCAAAGCAAGAAAACTAACTACCAACTACACTAGAAAGCAATAACCAAAGCAAGAACAAGATTTGAATGTAAATGAACAAGAAACAGCAACCCATTCGCCCGAAGACCCTAAAGGGAAAAGGGGATAAAAACCCTAAAAATAACCTACGAAATAAGCTTGCGAAGATAAAACGCTGCGGTAAAAATTAGTCGTATTCGCCCGAAGCAGCAACCCATTCGCCCGAGACCCCATTCGCCCGAATGGTTCACATTCGGGGTCTCCAGAGAGTTCAAGCATCAATATGACCTTTTTTTGATCCATTCGCCTGAATGGCTTATGTCATTCGCCCGAATGGAGATGCATTCGGGGGTTTCTAGGAGGTTTTAGCATGTTTCCTTGAAGATTTTCCTCCATTCGCCCGAATAGGCTCTCCATTCGGCCGAGTCCAGCAGCTCGCCCGAATGTGTTGCACATTCGACATTTCCAGAAAGCCTTGAAGTCTTGGCCTAGACTGCAGCAAAGGTCATTCACCAGAAGCCACCCCTCATTCGACCGAATAGGGGTCGAGCAAGCTTGTTTCAACTTCAAAATGCTACTAAGAAGTGCCGAGATGCCTTGGAACTTTGCGAGATGCTCGGGAATGCCTCGAAACACGCGTCTTATCTTCAACTTTAATGTCTAAGCCTCAAACTCGATCCGTTTTACCTCGAAATCTCCCGAAAACACCTGAAATAACCTCTAAACACCATGGAGACAAAAATAAGGTAAAATTGGGTGTAAAACGCATAAAACCAATGTAAAACAACGAGACTCGACACCAAAGTAGGGACATAAATGTGCTCTAAATCAAGCACATCAGTGTTATCATCCTTGGTCTCATGAAAAGCCGACTACGCTAGAGAAGAACCGACACAATACTTAGACCCCCTAACTAGCACTCATAATGAATGGAACTCGCAAGGAGTCCAAGAAGGCTCAATCCTCCCAGGCTAGTCGAAATGCGCCTCTAAAGGTAGACAACCAAGCCACTAACCAAGCAAACCCAGCTCCCCCAAGCTATGTGGAAAACGGTCAGACTCTAGGTCCCAAAACAGGCACAAGGCTAAGGAAATACGAGTTGGCAAAGGACCACAAATGTGCACAACAGAAGCTTGCATGCTAGTCTCACAACTCAACCATTTATTGAAAGCAAGGATAAAACACTAACTATATAACCTAAACATGAAACTATACAAACTACATGAGACAAAAACTAAACAAACTAAACATGCGAAAAACTAAAAGAAAAACTAAACAGTAGTTACAATAATGCAAATCTTTCGGGGTTTTGAAAGCGTAAGCGCATCCTCCCCCAAGCTAGCTCAAGAGCCGTCTCAGCGATGAAAAAGGCGAAAGAGAAACCAAAAGAACGAAAGATAGGCATTATTGGAACTAAAGAAAACAAAGCAAACATCATATAAACAACATCCAACACCATGTTATCTCCCGCAAGTACTTTTGTTTAACGTCATTAAGTTCGACCCAGCTAACCACCAACTCAGATAACAGATGAAAAGTTAGGGAAAGAAACCATACCTGAGCTAGGAGTGGACTCACTCCTAGGAGTGGACTCACTCCTAGCATCACCATCACCTCGAACATGGTGAGCCAAAACTCTCCACCTCGCAGCAGTGGGCGGAGGTAAGCAATGTAGAACCGTGGCCACCCGGAGGGACACTCAAACATGGGGCTCCCCCAAGCCAGGGCGGAGCAATCTTCTTTTTGTAAAACTTTTTCTTTCTTTTTCTTACCCGCCTCCTCTTGCGGGGTTGCTTGCCAATACTTTCAGCTTCATCGTCATCTTCGGAATGCACAAGAACAAACTTCTCCTTCTCAACATCAACTAACGTCTTTTTTTTCTCATCATCATATCTCCTCACATCATCATCATAGATCATCACATCTTCACCAAGAATCACCTCATCATTCTCATGGGCTATAAGAAAATCAAGCACCCAAAGCTTATCATCGTGGGCATCATCCACAACAGCAAGAGAGCAAAGTTGCTGGACCATGGGCTCCTTTGAAGACTTAGCAAACCCAAATACCGCTTGCTTAAGGGCTACCCTTATAGTAATGGTCTCGGATTTGCAATCAATGAGGGCACCCTAACTCTTCAATGCATCTCTCCCAAGTATGAGGGGAATGTATGAATCTTCCACCATGTCTAGCACAACGAAATTACATGGGACAACAGCGTTTCCCACTTGAATAGGAAGATCCTCAAACTCCCCACATGGTACTTTAACACTTCGGTCGGCAAGTTGGACGATTTCTTTGATGGCTTAAGCTCAAAAAGCGAGTTGCTTGGCGATACCCATCGGCATGAGGCTAATCGAGGCCCTTAAATCATCAAGTGGTCCCTTGGGCTTATGGTTCCCAAGAGTAACGGGGAGCACAAAGGGTCCTCGAGCCTTTTCCTTTTTGGCCCAAGTGCCTTGGATGATGGCACTCACTTGCTCCGACAAATTCACATCTTCGCTTTTGTAGCCTCTTTTTGTTCCCCAAGAGAGTCTTCAAGTACTTGGCATATTGAGGCATTTGCTCCATGGCCTCTAAGAACGGGATTTTCATTTCCAATCGCTTCATATGCTCAAGAAACCTAAGAAATTTGGCTTGCAATTGCTTCTCCACCGCCTTATATGGAAAGGGTAGCGGTGGGGCATGTAAATGCTCATAAGCCCTTCTCTCTTGGATTTCTTTCCATCTTTCTTCTTATTCCAACTTTTTCTTCTCTTTTGCATCTTCAACTTCATCTCTCTTCTCAACTTCTTCTTTATTCTTTTCTTCAAACTTTTCCTCAAAATTCTTTTCTTCTTCCCCTCCCCCAAGCTCATGCTCAACATTCTCTTGAAGATCATTACCCATAGAAGCCTCAACTGGAGCCGGATAGGAAGTACTTGATCTAAGGAAGATCGCCTTGCATGTGTGGTGGTTGGGATTTGGAGGTGGGTTAAGAGATGGAGGTTGGTTGGATGGGTTTAGTGTTGCTGGAGGTGGTTGTTGTGCTAGAGTGGAAGTTGGCTCTCGAAATTCCTTTGTTGAGCTTGAAATTGCGACATTTGGGCAATTAAATTTTGATTGATTTGGGCAAGGGTACTCATTTGGGTGCTCATGAAGTCTTGGTTTGGAGCGGAGTTTGGAAGTGGCATGGTACTTGTGGGTAAGGTCTATTTTCATTGGGCCTAGGAAAACTACCACTGGCTTGATTGTTGTGCGCAAAATGGTTGTTGTAGCCTTGGTTGAAATTTCCTTGACCATGGTTGGGATTGAAGGGAGGTCGGGAGGACGGGTTGTTGAATAAGTTATATTGAGAAAACCCTTGGCCTTGATTCCCACAACCCATCGCAGCTACATATTCGGGATTGTACCCATCCCCATCAAAGCTCATCGCTTGGGCTCCTTCAAAAGTACTTGCCCCATATTCTATCGATGCCACATGCTCCGGATTCCGGCCTCCACAATAGGATGTATCATGATTAGTTCCCCCACAAACACGACATCAGAAAGGCTTGGCTTCAGTAGCGGCGGCGAGACATTAGAGCTTCCTTTGGCTAACTTAAGCTTGGACAATTTCTTGTCCATGATTGCTTAAATTTTTGCACCGATCGAATCAAGGTTGGCCTCGTCGATCACACCCTTTGTTTTCTTCCTTCTCCTTGTCCCACCCCAAGCACTATTTTTAGCTACCTCTTCAATCATTTCCCTCACTCGGTTGCATGGGACCTTGGAAAGGGCCCCTCCACATGCATAATCTAGTAGTGCCTTTGTTGAATCATCAAGCCCATCGTAGAAGAAGGTATTAACATGATTCTCCCGATACTCATGATGGGGGCAAGCTCAAAGCATACCCTTGAATCTAGTCATGACGACACTTAGGCTTTCATCCTCATCTTGTGTGAATGATGCGATCATTTTTCGCCAATCTTGCATGCGATTCGTGGGATAGAACCTTTCGAGGAACGCCGTTCTAAGTTGAGCCCACGTGGTGATGGAGTTGGGCTCTAAGCACTTGTACCAATCTTTGGCGTCCCCCGCCAAACCAACGGGGTAGAGGAACATCTTGACATAATCTGGGTTGTTGGGGCATTGGCGCATGAGTCTGCAAGTCTCTATGAATGCCTCCAAGTATTTGAGAGGGCACTCATTTCTCAAGCCACTAAAGGAGTTCGCCTTGATCATCATAGTGTATTGTGGGTCAATACGGAAGTTTGGTGGGGCATCCGGTAGCACCACGCCCCCTTAAAACTCTCTAGACCCAGGGGTCCCAAATTGACCAAAGAGTGGTTGATTGTCGGCCATTGGTGTAGGAGGATTGGGTATAGACGGTTGACGTAGAGTGGGAGGAAGAGATTGTCTAGTAACCCTATGTATCTCAAGGTGAGCGAAAATCTAAGCAACGCAAGCTGTGCACGAGCAAAACTCTTCCTTAGCCATAGGCGTGCAAGTAGAATGGTCTCAAAGAGCGCAATACCAAGGAGAACGACCAATTCCACAAACTTGAGATCACTAGGGCAAGCTACATCACAGGCTATGCCGCCCACTACCTAGAGAGGTCACAAGTCTACGCTCCTCGGGTTATTTCTCAAAAGATGTGTGAAATATGCAATTACGCTCATGTGTTTGATTATGGTTCGAGTTTCGCTCATAATCTTCCGACTAAAGATGAGTCGGGAATCAAACACCTAATAGGGGAGAATCATGGGGATTGTGTCATATCTAACTCCAGCACAGAACAAACTAATCGGACCAAGTCGAACAGGTTAGCGAAGGGTTGTAACGTTGGCTTAGGTTAAGGTGGGATACATTTGGGAATGTGGAGCTGAGTAGAGGATATCAAGTGACCCTAAACAAAACCACCACAAACATCTCAAGATAAATCAATGAAAACTATATCCAACAACCAACAATAACCCAATAATCTCATGTAAGCACAATGATCTCCATCATCAAACACTATCAAAAAAAATGTTAAATCTCATAAACACAAGTGTCTCCAAACTTATCTCCCAATAGTATAGTGACCTTCTCACTCACATGAATATGTATGTGTATAAAAACTCAATAAAGAACAAGAGAAAGGTCTCCTCAATCAAAGAATATGTATGAATAATCATAATAATAAGCACGGGAGGAAATAGGAGAAAAGTAGTATGAGCTGGACATGGAATGAATAGAGTCATGAATACCAACAATCAAAAACATAACCAATAACCCACTAATCACTGTAACACACAACAACCCACCATCACTAAGCTATCCTCTAGGTAAGGAGATGGATAATTTGGCTTATGTGGAGGCTAAACAATGTGGCTACAAAAGAAAAGGAAAAGGCAAAAATTTAGCTTAACCTAATGTCAAATTATGTTCAAGGTAGGCTATTTGGCTATGTAGCTTAATTCTAGCGAACGTGTTATCATCCTTGGTCTCAAGAAAAGAAGACTACGCTGGAGAAGAACCGACACAATACTTAGATCCCCTAACTAGCACACATAACGAATGGAACTCGCGAGGAGTCCAAGAAGGCTCAATACTCACAGGCTAGTCGAAATGTGCCTCTAAAGGTAATCATCCAAGCCACCAACCAAGCAAACCCCAATTCCCCCAAGCTATGTGGAAAACAGGACAGACTCTAGGTCCCAAAACATGCATAGGGCTAAGAAAATACGAGTTTGCATAAGGTTAGACCACAGAAGTACACACCAGAAGCAAGCATGCCAGTTTCACAACTCAACCATCTTATTGAAAACTAAACATGAATGTGCAATATATACACTATGTATGCATGCAAGATGGATATGCGAAATATATACGAAATGATGCATGCAATGAACTAAACTATAGCTATATGAAACTAAATGCACAAACAAATGGGTGGGGCGACAATGGAGTTGACCATCCCTCCCCCAAGCTAAAGCTTTGCTAGCCTCTAGCAAAGAAGGAGAGGAGAAAGATGAAACATTAAGAACCATGGTCAACAAGATTGTCGCAACACCCAACACAAACACAAGTTAGCCAAAAATAAAGAGAGAAGAAGGTCATACCTAGGCTAGGAGGGCTTTCGCTCCTAGCATTACTATCACCAACATGAAGTGGTCTAATAACTCTCCGCTCCTTGAGAGAAGTGGAGGCATGAAGCGCGAAGCTAGAGCAATCGCCTCCCCCAAGCTAGGGTGAAGCTATATTCTTCATGTTTGGCGCAATCGCACCTTTGAGCTTTCTTTCTCTTACTCACCCTTGCGGGACCGTTAGCATTGACCCTCTCAAAATCATCCAATAAAACACAAGCAAACTTGTGGAGGGTCAATTCTAAGGGTCGTTTGGACCTGCAAATTCTAACAAGCAATACTACAAACCAAACATGAGCAATGACTAGCAAAAAATGCAATGCCATGAATGCAAAACAAAAACGAAACAATATATACAGTTGGGTTGCCTCACAACGAGCGCTTCTTTTAGGTCTTTAGCTAGACCTGACTCACTGCGTGGTAGCGAGTCAAACTTCGTAGGAGTTTGTCAAACTCACTCCCCACAACAACAAAGGTTGGGGAGTGAAAGAGGGAGAGAAGAGAGAAAAGTGGGAGAAACACAACAAAGACCGACTTTCCATAACATGATGAAAAGTCGGGGGAAGAATGAACGGAGGGAGGGGGAGGGAAGCAAGAGGCATAGCAACACATGGGTCAAGGTGAGCATGAACATGAACGACCGGGAGCTTCTCATGATGACAAAGAGGTGTAGGGTGAGACTCAACAGAAGGCACACTAAGGGTATGCCCTTGAGACTCCCCAATAACGGACAAGTCTACCTCTAGGTCATAGGGTCCCCTAGCTAGATGATCGTGCACATATGTGAGGGGTGCATCATATTGAGGCGCGCAAGGAGCCTCATCATGAACCTCATCGGTGGGTGGTGCATCAACACAAGAACATTGATCATCTAGAGAAGGAGGGGTGCTAATGATAGGGTGAGGGGAGTCTAGGTCATGGTCATGAAATTCTAGTCTCTCCTCAAAAACCCTTCTAAAGGTGTTAACACTCCACTCTCTCTCCAACTCGGTCCCCTCTTCAACCCAATCATAACTAGAGGGGTACGCCGGTGGAACCTCAAGGTGAGACAGATAGGGGTTCTCTTTCCTATAGGTGTCCTTGGCCAACCATTTGAAGAAGTTCAAACAAATTACGGGGGTTTGGTCAAGGAACAAGTCTTGGTAAAACTCATCTACGAGCCCCCTAGTCTCACTATTCAAACCTCCATATAAGTGATGACACATTTGCCATCTATTCATATAACGCCTAGGGAGGAAGAAATTCCCATATCTAAGAAAGAAGCACCAAAAAGGCTCATGCTCGGTTTGACCTATGAAACTAGCCATGAAGAAAGACAAGGAAAACAAAAATAAAATTATTCACAAAACACACCAATCCTAAAATCTAAACTAACGCCCTTTCCCCGGCAACGACGCCATTTTGATAACGGGTTTCTAACGCGTCGTTTAACGCTAGAAACCTTGGCTATGCAAACACATTTATAAAACACCCTAAATACAACTGTAACGTGTATAGAGGTAAGTTGGGGATCGAACCACAAGGAACAAGGGATGTTAGACTAAAGGTTTGGTGTGGGAAAGGTTGATGGTTGGTAAGAAGGTGGGTGAACTATGCTAAGAATGGATGTAAGACAATGAAAGAAAGCGGGCTTAGGCTAGGTCCACCCTAGGTAGGTCCATTGGAAGTATAGATAGGCTAGGTCGAGGGAGATCGAACGAAGATCGACCGAGACACTCTAGACATCGAGGGGAAGTTGATGACCTATAGTCATGCGAACGACCCATAATCGCCCTATGTCTCACTAAGGAGTGGCAGGACAAGATTCGACCCGAATATCAATCAGCAAACCAACATCAACCTCAACCATCTTCCTAAACATTAAGCACAAGACCGAAACCCTAAGATTTCTCTAACCCAAAACCCTAAAACACTACTCTAACATATTGAAAGCAAAAACAAAAAGATAGGAAAGCATTATAGAAACAAAAGGCATGAAAGCAATAAATAGGAAGAAAGAACATGAAAGCATTAAAGTCTACTCTAGGAAAGCAATAAATGAAAGCATAAATGAAAGCAATAAAGATAGGAAAGCAATAAATGAAAGAAACTTACATAAATGAAGAAGAACAAAGACATGAATGAAGAACAATCTAAAACTAGGGCAAGGAAAGGAAAGAGAAAGCAATAAATTGATGAACAAGAATGGGAGGGTTACTCCCAATCAAGTCATGGGCAAAACATTCATATAAAAGCCTTTATATTAAGGCTGTACAAAAGTTGGTAAAACCCTAAAAGAATCCTACGTGGCAAGCTTCGTAGAAAGAAAGAAATCGCAGGTTGTAAGCGAGATTCGCCCGAAGCTGAGCTCCCACTCGCCCGAAGCTGGTCCATTCGACCGAATGTGGGTCGAATTCGCTATTTCCAGAAACTTGGAAACTTCACTTGTGCAGCACATCTAGCATTCGACCGAATTGGACAAGGCATTCGCCCGAATTGAGCTCATTCGACCGAATGGGCTTGGATTCGGGTAAAACAGTAGCTTCAAAGCTTCTTCTTTGGGCTGGAACAGTTAGCTTCGACCGAAGCCTAGGCCCATTCGACCGAATGTGGGCCTCTTGGTCATTGGGAAGCTTCAAACAATCATCAAACGCTTTCCGACCTTCGCGATATCTTTCGGGATGACCCGAAACACTTGTGAGAGCCTCGAAATGCGTGCCTCTTCTTCGACTTTGAAGTCGAGGCCTCGAACTCGATCCGATTTACCTCGAAACCTCCCAAAAACACCTGAAAAGACCTCTAAACACTACGGAGATAAGAACAAGGTAAAATCGAGTGTAAAGTGTATAAAACCAATGGAAAACGACGAGACTCGACACCAAAGTGGGGACATAAATGTGCTCTAAATCGAGCACATTAGTCCCCCGCCAAACCGATGGAGAAGAGGCACGTCTTGACATAATCGGGGCTATTGGGGCATTGGGGCATGAATCTACAAGTCTCCGTGAATGCCTCCAAGTATTGGAGAGGGTATTCATTCCTCAAGCCACTAAAAGGATTTGCCTTGATCATCATAGTGTATTGTGGGTCAATGCGAAAGTTGGGTGGGGCATCCAGTAGCACCACGTCCCCTTGAAATTCTCTTGACCCTAGGGCCCCAAATTGCCCAAAGAGTGGTTGATTATCGGCCATTGGTGTAGGAGGATTGGGTATAGACGGTTGACGTTGAATGGGAGGAGGAGAGCGTCTAGTGACCCTTTGTATCTCGGGATTATATGGAACAAGCTGTAGCTGTGATCTCCGTGTGCTATAGCTCCTGCAAACAACACTAGAAACCAAGCGTAAACGCTGACAAGCAAAAAGTATTTAAACAAAAACTAAAGAAAGCAATAAAATGGACTACAACAAGCACAAAACCTAACTATAACGCCTTGTCCCCGGCAACGGCGCCATCTTGATAACCGATTTCTAACGCGTCGTTTAACGCTAGAAACACAAGCTAATCAAACACATTTATAACATCCTAAATACAACTATAACGACTATAGAGGTAAGTTGGGGATCGAACCACAAGGACAAGGGCTAGGAAGATTAGGTGCTAGGTGTAGAGAATGTAAATGATATATGTAACACCCTCAAAGTAGGTCAAGTTTTTGAAAACCCTTTTTATGAAAAGGCTTGAGTCAAAACTTACTCATGAGAGTGTTACCGCCACATCTATTTCTAAGAAAATAAATGTAAGGCTTAACGACTGGGAAAATAACATAAATAAAACTTGAACCCGACAAAGGGTCTTACAAATTTAGAAAAGACTTAAACGCAGATTGTGTCCTTATAAGAACTTTAAACAACTAAAGATAAAATAAACTGACATATGACTCTAATTAAAGTTATAACTCGAGGTGATTCTCACTCCACAATCCCCACGTGATCAACAACCTGCAAAATAAGAATACAAGAGAGACAAGGGAAAGCTCCCAAAAATCAGGAAAGCTGAGTAATTCCTACTCCATCCCGTAAAACAAGTTTAGTTGAAATAATTTAAGAAAACAAACTATAATTGAGTGGATAATAGTTGTAGAAATTAAAGTAATATAAAGTTAAGTTAAAGATCGACTTTATGAATATAAATATAATAACACATAAGCCAATTAATTAATTTGACATTTAATGACGACAACACATATATCCAATTTTAATTTGAGGGAACGAGAACGCCAGTAGGCCGAGGCTTTACCCCTATACCTACTTCATCAAGAGGTCGTCACCCCAAATAATTCAACAAGGCCAGCAGAGCAGTCTCAGGTAACCCTAGTGTGCACACCCCTTCTACTTGGATCACAACAAATAGAAGGAAGACCAAAAATCGTATCGAGCATCAAAAATAATAATAATAACCTGTCGGCAGCTATACTAACCAAACAGGGCAACCTGTTCATAACCCTTATACTTGGATCACAACAAATATAAGAGCTTTAATTCCCATCGTTACACTTTACGTGATTTAATATATTTTAATAGTTAGTCATGAGCACAAAATTATATAGTCAAACATACATTATTTATTTTATTTATGAACACAATTTCTCCAAGAAAGTATATCTCAAAAATATCCACTTGAACCCTCATTTGTCAAATCACCTTTTTAATCAATTGGTGACAAGAACAATTAATATCATGAGTATTTCTCTTTCTAATCAAATTGTCTTTTAAAATCATTATTAAAATAATAACATAACTTCAATAAAATAATAAAATCATAAATAATTTTCTTTCACATTTAAACCGTATCAACTTTTATTATTAAAATGATAATACAAATTTTATCAAAATTAACAATTATAAATTCAAACTTTGACACAAAATAATATTCCATATAAATTGGGAATTAAATATATAAAACATAATATCATACAAAGTCATGCAACACATTTAAACAAATTAATATCACTTAGCATATAATACTAACGGGATAATCCTAAATAGATGGACATCGAGAATTACCTTGTCACGTGATCCTAGACAAACGTACGCTGCTAATAATCTCGATCTACGAATCCGCAGTCTACACGATAAAATAAGATGTCTCGAATTAATACCCGAATCAACCCAAACGAAATAAATAAATTAAAAGACTTTCAATTAAAATATAATTTGTTTAAAATAAAATTTAAAGAAAATAGTTTAAACTTTTAAGATATAAGAATAGCTTAAAAAGGAAAAGGACAAGAAGTTTAAATAATAATAGAAAGGGTTTATATAAAAAAAAGAGAAAAGAGAATTAAATAAAAAGAAAATAGTTACTGGGTTTAGAAACCGACGAAAACCAGAAAGAAAAACGGAAGAGAGAGAGGGAGAAAAGAAGAGGGAGAAAGGAGAAGGAAGAAGAAGGCAGGTGGCTTCGGTGGCGGCCGTCGCACCCCGCCGGCGTCCCGGTGGCCATCGTATCGCCGGAAAAAGGTCAGAAACCAATTTTTTATTTCTATTTCTTCAATTTTTAGAGTAGAAAAGAGATAAAACACTTTACAAATAATGGGATTCCTACCTTTGAACTCTCCCCCTTTTTTTTTCTTTCTTCTATGAGCAATTGAAGTATTCAGAATACTTTGTGGAAAGGAAATTCGTGAAAACTAAAATGAACTTTAGTGAAGGTAGGTTTAAAATCTGATTAGAGTTGTATTTATAGGGTTGGGGGAAGAGGTTACAAAGGTCGGTTAATGGTGAGAATGGAGATAGTGGGGAGGAAGGGAAGGTATTTTTCAGTTTTTCTTTTCTAAAAATAACAAATTTTCAGTTTCGGTTTTTCTTTTCTAGAAAAAAACTAGTTTTCAGTTGTTTAAAAAAATATAACCGTATCAGTTTTAAAATTTCTAAAATAGATATTTATAAAAAAAAAAAACGTGATATTACATACACTCCCCCTTAAAACAAAAGTTCTTCCTCGAACTTAAAGCTTAAACTTGAAAATCTAAAACAAACTTGGACGTTATGATAGGCTCACACCCTCCTATTTAAAAAGTTTCGTCCTCGAAACTCGACATACCTGTTTGAAAAGTTCGGGGTATCGCTTCCTCATGTCAACTTTGGTTTCCCATGTTGCTTCTTCGGTTTGTTGGTTCGTCCATAATATCTTAACCAACTTAATTTCCTTGTTCCAGGTACATCTTGTTTTGGAATCAAGGATTTTTACTGGTTTTTCTTCAAAGGTAAGGGTTTCATCAAGTTCAATGGTTTCCAGTTGTATGATATGGGAAGGGTCATGGACATATTTTCGTAGTTGGGATACATGGAAAACATTGTGGACTTTGGCTAGGTTAATCTATAGGCTACTTCCCCAATTCGTTCCAAAACATCATAAGGACCTATAAAACGAGGACTCAATTTTCCCTTACCAAATCTCATGACACCCTTGGTTGGTGACACTTTTAGCAAAACTTTTTCACCTACTTCAAACTCTAACGCTCTCCTCCTTTTGTCTGCATACGACTTCTGACGATCTTGCGCGCCTCTCATACGTTCCTGAATCATCTTCACCTTCTTTGTAGTCTCCTCAATCATTTCTGGTCCTAATCCCATCGACTTATTAACATCATTCCAACATATAGGACTCCTACACTTCCTTCCATATAGAGCTTCATAAGGTGCCATTCCTATGCTAAAATGGAAACTGTTATTGTAAGAAAACTCTACATAACTCAGATTATCCTCCGAAGATCCACCAAAATCCATAACACATGCTCTTAACAAATCCTCAAGATTCTGAATTGTTCTCTGCGTTTGACCATCTGTTGCTGGGTGAAACGCAGTACTGAACTTTAGTATCGTGCCAACTGCTTCCTGTAACATCTTCTAAAATTTGGACAGAAATCTCGAATCTCTATCCGATACAATGTCTTTAGGCACACCATGCAATCTCACTACCTCCTGAAAATATGCGTCCGCCATCTGTTGCATTGTCCAAGCATTCTTCATTGCTATGAACCTTGCGGTCTTGGTTAATCGATCCACTATAACCCATACGGCATTCTTCCCTGTTTTCGACCTTGGGAATCCTACTACAAAGTCCATCGAAATCGATTCCCATTTCCATCCAGGTACTTCTAATGGTTGCAATTTTCCCCCGGCTTCATATGTTAAATTTTCACTTTCTGACACGTTAGACACTTCGCCACATAGTCTGCAACTTCATGCTTCATGTTTGGCCACCAAAAGTTCTCCTTAAGATCCTTATACATCTTATCACCGCCAGGATGTATAGAATATGGGGAATTATGGGCTTCCGTCATAATCTTAGTCTTAAGATCCTTATCACGAGGTATGCACCATCTTCCTTTATACTTCATTACACCATTTTCGTCACATTCAAACTCAGGTGCCTGACCATCCTCCTTTAACTTCTTCAACTTAGTTAACCAGTCATCCGTAATTTGCTTCACTCTAATTTCCTCAAAAATGTCGGACTTGACCATCATTCCATTCAACTGAGTATCCACATATCCATACTCTACTACCTCTAGGCGCATCCTTCGAATCTCTTCACACAACTCATCTGCCAGAATCAATGCATTCATTGTAAGACTTGACTTCCTACTCAGAGCATCATCTACCTTATTTGCCCTTCCTTCACAATAATTCAAATTCAGATCATAATCCTTAATGAGCTATAACCATCGTCTTTGTCTATTATTCAAATCCCTTTGCGTGTACAAGAACCTCAAACTCTTATGATCAATATAAATCTTGCACTTTACTCCAAACAGATAATGTCTACAAAATTTCAATGCAAAGACTACGGCTCCCAACTCTAAGTCATGCGTAGGGTAATTCTTCTCATGCGGCTTAAGTTGTCTTGAAGCATATGCTACCACTTTTCCATCTTGCATAAGCACACAACCTAGTCCATTATTATATGCATCCGTATAAACCTCATATTCTCCACTTTCATTCGGTAAGGTCAACACAGGAGCAGAAGTAAGCCTTGTTTTTAACTCTTAAAATGTCGTTTGACACTTCTCATCCCATTGGAACTTAGTGGTTTTCTTCATCAAGTTAGTCATAAGCTGAGCGATTCTAGAAAAATTCTTCACAAATCTCCTATAGTATCTGGCTAAACCTAAGAAACTTCTCACTTCTGTTACATTAGTGGGTGTAGGCCAATTCATCACTGCTTCAACCTTTGAGGGATCCACCGCTACTCCATCATTTGTGATCACATGCCCCAAAAATGCTACTTTTTCTAACCAGAATTCACATTTCGAAAACTTTGCATACAACTTATTTTCTCTTAAGATCTCCGAAACTTTCCTCAAATGAGCTTCATGCTCCTCTTGATCCTTAGAATATACAAAAATATAATTAATAAAGACAACTACAAACTTATTTGATAACCGGTATCTAACGCGTCGTTTAACGCTAGAAACACAAGCTAATCAAACACATTTATAACACCCTAAATACAACTATAACGAGTATAGAGGTAAGTTGGGGATCGAACCACAAGGACAAGGGCTAGGAAGATTAGGTGCTAGGTGTAGAGAATGTAATTGGTGTAAATGGAAAGTGTTTAGACTAAATTAAGAAAGCGATAAATAAGATTGAGATGATCAAAAGGAAACAAACGGGGTTGGTGAGGATCCACCCCTAGGTCGATACTATGTTCTCATATAGAGCTAAGTCAAGGGAGATTGAGCGTGGCTCAATCGAGACACTCAAGATAGCATGGGGAAGTTGATGACCTATAGCCATACGAACGACCCATAATCGCCCTATGTCTCACAAGGGAGTGGCAGGACAAGATATGCATAGAATATCAATCAAGCAAACCACAACAAGCTCAACCCTAATCTAACACATGAACAACATTCACCAAACCTAGGGTTTCACCAAACCTAAACCCCTAAGAAATCTACTCTAGCATATTTAATGTAAAAACAACTAAGAACAAGAAGAAAGACATGATTGAAAGCATTAGGAAAAGAAGGAAAGCAACAATAATGAAAGGTAAAGCAAGAAAACTAACTATCAACTACACTAGAAAGCAATAACCAAAGCAAGAACAAGAAATGAAAGCAATAGAACAAGATTCAAAGCAATAATCAAACTTAAGAAGAACAAAACATTAAATGGCATGAATGAAAGATAAACTAAGAGAGAAAGCAATAAAGGAAATTAAACTTACATAAACCAAAGTGCTTGAATGAAAAGGAATTGAAATTTCAAAGCTTGAATGTAAATGAAAGCATAAAAATCTAATCTAGGGCAAAGGAATTGAAAGAAAGCAATAAATGATGTTCTTAATGGTAGAGAGGGTTTCTAACCATCAAGGCATAACCCTTACATTCAGATTAGGATAGTATATATAGCCTAGGAGTAAAGGGGGATAAAAGCCCTAAGTGGCCCATGTATTTAGCTCGCGAAGAAAATAATATCTGCAGAATTTCACTCCCATTCGCCCGAATGAGGAACGCATTCGACCGAACGCCCCTTCCATCGACCGAATAAAATGTCATTCAGTAAAAACAGATTCTTTTTACTTTAATTCATGCGGTGCAGGTGATCAGCGAATAACAAGAGAGATTCGACCGAACAGGACAAATTTCGCCGAATGTGTGCGGTTCGGCCATTCCAGAAGATCAAAACAATTGTCCAACATTTACTTGGATGAATTATTTCCATGCGCCTAACTTTTGCTTTGATGAATTACATTTCATTGCTGCCTAACTTTATTATATATATATATATATATATATTATATATATATATTATTATATATATATATATATATATATATATATATATATAAAATTCCGAACATTGACGAGGGCTTCGCGAATGTCTTGAAATATGCGTCGAACTTTAACGAGGCCTCCACGAATGTCCCGAAATGTGCGCTGAACTTTAACGAGGCCTTTGCGAATGTCTCGAAATGTGTGCATTTTCTTATTACGATGCCTAAACCTCGAACTCGATCCGTTTAACCTCGAAATCTCCGAAAATACCTTAAATAACCTCAAAACACCGCGGAGACAAGAACAAGGTAAAATCGAGTGTAAAATATATCAAACCAATGAGAAACGACGAGATTCAACACCATAATGGGGAAATAAATGTGCTCTAAATCGAGCACATCAACTCCCCCAAGCTAAGCCTTTGCTAGTCCCTAGCAAAGAGACTAGGTAGGAACAACATGAAAGCACGGGGCTACACAAAGACAAACTAACTACAAAGGCAAAACAAAATTAAACTACTAAAGCAATAAAACCTAAAACCTCAAGGTCTCCCAAAGAGGACGAGTAAGGTCTCGTGAGGGTTTTCAGAAGGAGACCCACAAATCCAAAGCAAACAAACATGGTGAGTGGAGAACAAAACAATACAAGCATGTGCATGAGCAAAACTCTTCCCTAGCCATAGGTGTGCAAGTACAATGGTCTCAATGAGCGCAATACCAAAGAGAATGATCAATTCCACAAGCTCGAGATCACTAGGGTGAGCTACAACACAGGCTATGCCACCCAGTACCTAGAGAGGTCACAAGTCTATGCTCCCCGGGTTATTTCTCAAAAGATGTGAGAAATGTGCAATGACGCTCATGTGTTTGATTATGGTTCGTGTTTCGCTCATAATCTTCCGACTAAAGATGAGTCGGTAATCAAACACCTAATAGGGGCGAATCACGGGGATTGTGTCATATCTAACTCCAGCACAGAACAAGCTAATCGGACCAAGTCGAACAGGTTAGCGAAGGGTTGTAATGTTGGCTTAGGGTTAAGGTGGGAAACATTTGGGAATGTGGAGCTAAGTAGAGGATAGCAAGTGACCCTAAACAAAACACCCACAAACATCTCATGACAAACCAATGAAAACTATATCCAACAACCAACAATAACTCAATAATCTCGTGAAAGCACAAATGATCTCTATCATCAAACACCATCAAAAATGTGAAATCTCATAAACACAAGTGTCTCCAAGCTCATCTCCAAATAAAATATCGACCTCCTCACTCACATGAATATGTATGTGTATATAAAAACTCAATGAAGAATACGAGGGAGGTCTCCTCAAACAAAGAATGTGTATGAATAATCATAATAATAAGCACAGGAGGAAATAGGAGAAAAGTAGTATGAGCTGGACATGAAATGAATAGAGTCATGAAAACCATCAACCAAAAACATAACCAATAACCCACTATTCACTGTAACACACAATGAACCTCACCATCACTAAGCTATCCTCTAGGTAAGATGAAGGAACAATTTGGCTCATGTGGAGGTTATACAATGTGGCTACAAAAGAAAAGGAAAAGGCAAAAATTTGGCTTAACCTAATGTCAAATTATGTTCAAGGTAGGCTATTTGGCTATGTAGCTCAATTCTAGCGAACGTGTTATCATCCTTGGTCTCAAGAAAATTGATCATCTAGAGAAGGAATTATGCTAATGATAGGGTGAGGGGAGTCTAGGTCATGGTCATGGAATTCTAGTCTCTCCTCAAAAACCCTTTGATAACCGGTTTCTAACGCGTCGTTTAACGCTAGAGACCTTGGTCAATCAAACACATTTATATAACACCTTAAGTACAACTATAGCGAGTATAGAGGTAAGTTGGGGATCGAACCACAAGGAACAAGGGCAAGAAAGATTAGGTGCTAAGTGTAGAGAGTGTAATTGGTGTAAATGGAGGGTGTTTAGACTAAACTAAGAAAAGCAATAAACAAGATTGATATAAGCAATAGGAAACAAACGGGGATGGTGAGGATCCACCCTAGGTCGATACTATGTTCTCAAATAGAGCTAGGTCAAGGGAGATTAAGCGTGGCTCAATCGAGACACTCTAGATAGCATGGGGAAGTTGATGACCTATAGTCATTGCGAACGACCAATAATCGCCCTATGTCTCACAAGGGAGTGGCAGGACAAGATATGCATCGAATATCAATCAAACAAACCACAACAACCTCAACTCTAATCTAACACATGAGCAACATTCATGAAACCTAGGGTTTCACCAAACCAAAACCCCTAGCAAATCTACTCTAACATATTGAAAGCAACTACAACTAAGAACAAGAAGAAAGACATGATTGAAAGCATTAGGGCAAGAAGGAAAGCAACAATAATGAAAGACAAAACAAGAAATCTATCTATCAACTACACTACAAAGCAATAAGGAAAGCAAGAACAAGAATGAAGGGTAAATGAACAAGATTTGAAGCAATAATCAAAGCATGAAAGGAGAAAGCATTAAAGAGCATAAATGAAAGATAAACTAAGACGATAAAGAGATAAGAAAGATAGACTTACATAAACTTGAAAGGAAATGAAAGATACAAAGCTTGAATGTAAATGAGAAAGCAATAAATCTCTAATCTAGGGCGAATGGTGGGTCATTCGCCCGAATGAATTCATTCTTCGCTAATTCTAGTGAGTTGGCAGCAAGAAATCTTTAGACTGCAATTTCATTGGACCGAATATTGTATCCATTCGGCCGAATGGATAAGCTTCGACCGAATATCAAGCTGTTCCGCATTTCCGGTGTATATTCTTCTTGGAGCAGCAGAATTTATGTGCCTAACTTGCCTAACTTTTCATAATTTCATATTATATATATATATATATATATATATATTATATATATATATATATATAAAACCTCCAAAATTAGCGAGGTTTCTGCGAATGTCTCGTAATGAGTGTCGAACTTTAACGAGGCCTCCGCGAATGTCTCAAAATGCTCGTCGAACTTTAACGAGGCCTCCGGAAATGTCTTAAAATGCGTGGGTCTTCTTCGATCACGTTGCCTAAGCCTCGAAATCGATCGTTTCACCTCAAAATCTCCAAAAATACCTAAAGTAACCTCAAAACACTGCGGAGACAAGAACAAGGTAAAATCGAGTGTAAAATATATAAAACCAATGAGAAACTACGAGACTCGACACCAGAATAGGGATATAAATGTGCTCTAAATCGAGCACATCACCCTTCGAAAAGTGTTAACACTCCACACTCTCTCCAACTCGGTCCCTTCTTCAACCCAAGGGTAACTAGAGGGGTAGGCCGGTGGAATATCAAGGGGAGGGAGATGGGGGTACTCTTTCCTATAGTTTTCCTTGGCAACATTTGAAGAAGTTCAAACAAATCACAGGGGTTTGGTCAAGGAATATATCTTGGTAAAATTAAATGGCATGAATGAAAGATAAACTAAGTGGCCCTAAGTGCTTGAATGAAAAGGAATTGAAATTACAAAGCTTGAATGTAAATGAAAGCATAAAAATCTAATCTAGGGCAAAGGAATTGAAAGAAAGCAATAAATGATGTTCTTAATGGTAGAGAGGGTTTCTAACCATCAAGGCATAACCCTTACATTCAGATTAGGATAGTATATATAGCCTAGGAGTAAAGGGGATAAAAGCCCTAAGTGGCCCATGTATTTAGCTCGCGAAGAAAATAATATCTGCAGAATTTCACTCCCATTCGCCCGAATGAGGAACGCATTCGACCGAACACCGCTTCCTTCGACCGAATAAAATGTCATTCGGTAAAAACAGATTCTTTTTACTTTAATTCATGCGGTGCAGCTGATCAGCGAATAACCAGAGAGATTCGACCGAACAGGA